>JAHDVF020000522.1:0-86044 GCA_022606425.2 Lepidostoma basale | reverse complement strand
TCGCGTAAGCAGTGGGTAACTTTCCATGTCTTTACTTTAGGTACGAAAATGATACAACACTATTTGCGTCTTTATTGAGTAAACTGGTATAACTTATCAGAAGAATTGAAAGGGAGAGTTTTCTGATAATAAACCGTCTGATTTATCAATTTCAGTAACATCCATTTAGCTTTAAGATTAACTAGGTCTCTCAAAGACTCTTTGTCCCTGATAAATATATCCGACAGTGACAGCACAGATTATTTTAAATACCTATCGACCGCCAAAATCAATGTGCCTCTGGTATCACCGATGAGAAGAGCAATTAGTCAGCTGAATGCGGTCTCCTCAGAGATCGACGTCTTTCATATTAATAAAAGTACGTTCAGAAGACAAATACTCTTGACTTTAGAACGCATCTTGTCTTCTTAATATCGAATCTCTCTTGCGTTCCTGATATGATGTTGTATGTACATAATATTTTACCTGTACTCAATAGATGTCTTAAACATTTATGCTGTTTGAAATGTGTGTTGAGTTATATAACTGCTTTGATTTGATTTCAAATAGTTTGGTAACTATAGAAACCGAATTAATTTACCAATGATAATACTGGAGCGCTATACTTGACGAACTTTTTTGAAGTCGTGGTGGTTCTTTGACAAATACAACTCTTCCCTGTACTTTGCGCCCCTTTAAGCGGGCGTTATTAGGGCCCCTATGCCGGAACTAAAATAGAATTTTATTCTAGCGTGACGTAAACGGTATTAAGAAAATTGTTTATCTCTTTCACAGGCGTAGCATATTTTGAAATCCGTTGTTTTATTATATCTGAAATATTTTTCTAATCATTTTACCATTTCCTCGAACAGGTCGAGATTCTTATAGTTTTTCGAGTCGGGAAAAGTAGACTCATCGATCGCTTTGAGTATAACTAATTAATACGAATATAAACGACTGTTTTCTAGATGTTTTATTATAATTTATGGGACTGACGTGTTTCACCTTTCCAGGGTATTATCAAATGTAACGAAAATCTAACGTGTTGTTAAGAAGAACTAAAATAGGAAGCAACGGAATACGGTTATTAAGGTAATTGACACGGTGGAAAATAATTAAGGGATAATGCAATGGAATGATGAAAAATATCATCCTTACGAATTTTTATAAAACTTCTAGAATGCAGACGTTTTCATTCATATATATTATTTAATATGGAATTTGTCACCATTGTTGAAGAAACATCAAATAAATATGGAAATCGTACTCAAACGTGATATTGTATAACAACAACAAACCATCACGACATTTCTCCGCAGGGGTAGGCAGAGAGAATGGACCGCCACACTAATCTATCCTAAGACACTTCTCTAGCTTCCTCCACATTCATACAACGATTTATACACGCACATCGACTTTTTCTTTAGACTTCTTACATGACTAACCTTTAAAATTTGATTAATTTGGTCATGCCATGTTTTCCTCGGTCTACCTCGACTCTGTACTCCATTTCATCATTTACGTATACTCTGGTAATCATTATTTCTCCATCCATGCACTTCATATGTCCGAACCAACTTTCATAATTTTATTAACAATACCTTCTTCCGCTCTATGTTCCTTTCTTATATCTTAATTTGATATTCTGTCGTACATTGTTCTATCATACATACGTCTAAGGGACCTCATCTCTACAGAATTTATTCTGCTCTCATCCGTCTTCTGAAAGTTCCATGGTTCGCTTCCATACACGGGTTGGAACAAGAACTCCATTGTGAACGTCCATTTTCTCTTTCATTGTTAAATACTACTTGTTTCTAATAACTATTTTTATGGTTTTACGAGTGATTACAGTATTATAAAATAAATTAAAAGAGGGATTAATTGTATCTCAATAGAGACGAAGATGCAAATTGGAAACAGAATATGGTGATCGAGGTGTTAACAGGACTTATGACCTGTCATTGGTTGGGTTAAGCGCACGCTTTTTGTAATAAAACATTCCCCATTCCACCTTTCTTATGACCACCATGTCTGTCAAATTTTTGGAAGTTGTGTATATGTTAATATGCAACACCACGATTCACATGTTAGTTTCAATTTACAGACTAGCGCCATCTATGAAGAAAAAAAATTAAAACACTTTCGATTATGTTATTTTTAAATGCTACATACGCTATTGTTTATTTCCAAGATAGTGGTTTGGGTAGATGAGAAGAAATAATAATAAGAAGTATTCAAACGTTGCGATACTGAAGAGACTCTCTCACTCACTTCATAATCTGAGTTAACTTCTTCCTAATTATAACGCCTAGTCCTATAATAGTAAGCTTTGCCCTAACATACGAGATTATGAAGTACGTGATATGCTCGATATAACAATGTCAATTATAACTTAAGGACCGAAGCAGCGAAGCAGGGATCGTGACATAAAAAATAAAGGGGGCCAAAATTATCATGTTTTCTATAAGATTTACTAGATTATAACTAACTAACCATCACGCCATCTCCCTGAAAGGGTAGGCAGAAAGAATGGACTGTCACACTTTTACTGATGCGGCACTCCATCCTTCTCTTTTCGCTCCGCGGGAGACGCGGTGTGATGGGTTGCGAACCTCATCGCCACCAATAGGCATCTCCCGCGCACACTTCGATCGTGCAATACCCACAAAATAAATAATATAAAATACAATGATATAAAATAAAATAACAAAATAAAATAATATAATAAAATAACAAAATAAAAATAATTTAACACAAAATGTTCTTTTTATATGATGCACATATTGTCTATTTAATTTATGTTCCACAAATCCGCCGATTTTTAAATTTAGCACATAATGTAATAACACATAATGTTTTTTTCGATGTTGCACATGTTGACATGGACGATCCGGACTTTTGTGTTTATTTAATTTATGTTACACGTATCCACCGTTTTTTTAAATTAGCTGTAATTAGGCACTTAACCAGCAAGAACTTTGAAATAATATTAAAGAAATTAATCAAATTGTCATTGGAACAAATGAAAAATTTATTTTTACACCTGTCAAAATTCTTTATAAAAACGATAAAACTAATATAATTTTAACAGCAAAACAGCACAAACGTATTACGTGTCACAATTAACTATTATAAAGTGCGGCAACAGTTAAATTGACCAAAACAATTCACTTATACGCGAAATATCTCCAAATTAACAGGAACACCACAGAACCAAACCAAATTTTCAAAAACAATACGCCATACTTTGTGTTGTAAAAAACTAACTAACTAACTAACCATCACGCCGTCTCCCCGAAGGGGTAGGCAGAAAGAATGGACTGCCACACTTTTCTTTCCTGGCATATTCATACATCGTGTCATGCACGCGCATCGATTCCTCTGACTCCTCACATGGCTGACATTCAATATTTGATTTATTTGATCGGTGGTGTTCTTCTACCGACCCTTATGTATGGAAGCGAAGCGTGGAACTGGCAAAAGAAGGATGAAAGTAGAATAAATGCAGTAGAAATGAGATCTCTTAGATGAATGTGTGGATACTCTGTGTATGATAGAGTGTCAAATAAGTGTGTGTAGAATATAAGAAGTGAATTCTTGTATTCTCCATGTGGTCCACGCTATCTCTCTAAAAGTGCCTTCTGCTTCTTTCCCATCTTACTATGTCCTTAACACCACAGACTGACATTATCCTCAGGTGTGAATATATAACTCTTGATTTACCTATCTAATAAATTAAAGTGGAGCATTAATAGCGTTGTTTTTTTTTATCAATTCAATGGTTATGAAAATGAAATTTCGCACTGCTTACGCCTGTACTTTCAATAAAGTGAGTTTCGCTTTGTCATTGATTTTAATATCCATGTAATGTATTGGAGTTTTACAAAATGTTTTGATCCTATAAATAATAACACTTATAAGTTATTAAAAAAAACATCCTATCTTTCATCTGAACTTTATGATGAATCGATATTCATTTTATGCAGTACACAAATGAGTTATTTAGGATGGAAATTCGTCGATCTCAAATACAGAAGAAGAAACATATAAAGTAATGGGCACGTGTAACGTTTTCATTTCAAGCTTGGTCAGTATATTTGAAAACGTAACATTTTAATAAGAGGGGTTTAAAGGAAATTCTAAAATTTAATGGTACCGTTTCATCAGGTAACGTATAATACATGGGGATATGGATTGAAAATATACAATGCGAGCAATACAAGTACTTCCATTAATATTATTACTTTCGAAATCAATTGATACAATCTTTTTGTATTTTTTTCAACAAATATCGGGTGTTTTTTTAGAGGTAGGTGTACAATACATATTCAAAATGAAAAAAAAAAGCAAATTAAATAATGTAAATGTCCTTTATTTATAATAATAGATCATTTTTTGCCATTATTGATTAAATATGATTTAAACAATAATGGCAAAACACGGCTAACTCGAATGAAGCGCAATCGTGAAGTCCAATTTTTGACACTTGTCATCTTTGTGGATGCGTATTATCAACTAGAGTTTACGTGGTGCGTAAGCGATCCATGGTCTTCCGAATAACTTGCATAGATGGACGATTATGTTGACCGTAAAATGAACGTAGTGCACGATAAGTTTGGCGAACCGAACCATGATTTTCAAAATAAATTTGCACAATTGCAAGCGCTGTTCTGACGTCAGTCTATTCATGGCAAAATGTACTGACTACAAATCAAGTGTCAACTGTCAAATTGACAGTCTGTAGAAACAATGTTGTTAGTTTAAAAACCAAACCTCTAAAAAACACCCTATAGGAGATGGAGGGATTTTATTCAACGGTACGGTGGACGGAACTAAATGCAATTAACTCGAAAAAAACTACACGCTAACAAACAGAAGACTAGATTCAGGAGTGAACACGGTATATAAGGTATAAATATCGATTTTTTTAAACAATATCACTACTTATTTCTCTATAGGGGTAGGTACAAAATAAATATTGCACGCTGCTCTATCCTTACATACCTCTCCCGCTTTTTCTACATTCATGCACCGTGACAAGCAAGCCACTAATTTTTCAAATTACTTTTCACATAAATTTAAGAATATTTTTATTTGGTGTTTTAGAAAGTAATCTGAGGAGCAAAGCAAATTAAATGAGACTCTCTGAAATTAAAACAACGTGTAATAGATTTAAAAATGAAATTTGTTAACCTTGTTTTTAATAATCATGTTACAAACATGTTTTGAAATTTACCCTAATCTGTATTAATGTAAACAGACGAATGAAAGTATACATATATTTTGCATATGTAATAATAATTATATAAATAAAACAACATCATATTTAACAACGGTAGGGTTTTATATTGATGCTAACTAGTTTCGCTTGGACCCAAGCTTCATCAGGGCAGTATAAAAACTACTCGTAACAGGCGAAACTAGTTGGCATCAATACAATAAGCCTATCTTGGTTAAATACAAAGTTTTTTTTTTTTTTTTAAAAAGACTAACATCAAGGATTTACGTCAATGATATTAGAATTTATTTTACAATCTTCAATGTGAGCAGAAAATAGCTCATTATTATGAAGAAGGAATCTGGTCGTGTCCAGGCTTGAACCCATGTCCCCTGGATCAGGAGCCAAGCGTTCTATCCCCTAGACCACCACCCGATTTTTGTATAATTATTTTGTTGTTTTATTTGTATAATTATTTTAAATGTCTAGCCACAAAGTGAGTGCTTTATATGAAGAATATGTAATAATACTCGTTAAATTAAATTAATTATAGAATATCAAGAAGAAAATATCAAAAGAAGAACACGCCACAAAATGGAAATGAATTTTAATTATCTATGACATTAATGGGTCTGTTGAGCTTAAATTCGATTTATTGAAGATTATGTTTCACATTAATTAAAAACTGTTCAATTTATTTTTGCTTATTAAGCAAATATTTCATTTTTAATATCCACTTATACGCGTATGTATTAAAATCAAAATACATTCTATTTTTAAACGCTAATCCTCATTTACATTTACTATCTACGGACTAGAGACGACCACTCTTACAGCAAAAGGTGCCCACAGGCTCAAGTGTACACAGAGGTCCATGAAAAGATAGATACTTGGTGTGAGCTCGCGTGACCACATAAGAAATGAAGAAATCAGACGCCACACTAGGGTTGCTGACGTCATGGACCGAGTGGCAAAATTGAAATGGCAATGGACTGGACACTTGGCTAGACAGGGTGGCAACAGATGGGCACCTAGGATACTCACTAGGAGACCATGGGAAAATAGGCGAAGTGTCGGAAGGCCACCGATGAGATGGACCGATGACACTATCAAAAGGGTTGGAAAATCTTGGATATAAAGGGTGCAGGATATAGACGAGTGAAAGAAATTGGAAGAGGCCTATATCCAGCAGTGGAAGAAAAAAGGCTAGCAAAGAAGAAAAATAAGAAGATTCCTAATTTAAAGTTTAAATTTGCGTTGACATTTGAGGCACTAACAAAACCTTTTTTTTCTATGTAATTTTTATCTAAGGTCATTAAATGGAAAAGCAATGAAAAATTGTGATGAAAATGCTTCGCGTTTATCCCATCATCTAGGACGCGTCCCAAATTTGTTATCAGTTACTTTATAACACCTTCGTCAAACTTAATAGGACCAACGACTGGCTTCAAAATACGGTTAGCAACTTAATTAACTTGTAAACGTTGTTTGAATTTCAACCCACTTAATTAATGGAGAGTAAAAGCCATCAACTACGTTCATAAGTACACAAAATGGACCATTCACGAAACAAATAGCTTTGTATCTGATATATAAATGAGAGTACCTATATACTCTGATCATATGATCAATCTGCACAATAGGGGAAGGCAACTTCAAATGCTGGGACAACAAAAACAACAACAAACCATCGCGGCGTTTCCCCGTAGGGGTAGGCAGAGAGAATAGACCGCCACACTACTCTATCCTGGCACACCTCTCTAGATTCCTCCACATTCATAAACGTCGATTCTTCCGACTTCTAACATGACCAACCATTGAAATTTGATTAATTTGGTCATGCCATGTTTTCCTCGGTCTGCCTCGACTCCGTACTCCATTTACATCATTATTGCATACTTTCTTAACCATTCTTTCTCCATCCATGCGCTCCAGATGTCCGAACTAACGCAGCGATCCTTTCATAATTTTGTTCAAAATACTTCTTCCGCTCTACATTCCTTTCTTATATCAGCATTTGAAATTCTGTTGTTTATCGTTCTATCACGCATACGTCTTAGCTACCTCATCTCTACCGCATTTATTATACTCTTATCTTTCTTCTGCCAATTCCATACTTCGGTTCCGTACATTAGAGTTGAGACCAGAACTCCATTTTGAGCGGCCGTTTTTGCTTTCATTGACTAATTCTTGTTTCCAATAACTATTTTTAAAGCTCCATTCACAAGGGCAATTTATTAAATAAAATGTAGAAAAATCTATGTGAATATTCTTCTTTATTCCTCTCCTTTCTGAATTTGCACAACATCGTGACTTTTTATACTTTTGATACAGCAGCTCTAACAGAGATGTTGTTTTGCATCTGAAGCATTCTCGAAAGTTTTCTTGTCAGGGTTTTCTTCTTCTCCTGACACTTGGTTTTCCATTATTTTAGCTTGGTAGTAAAAAGAAAACAGATTTTTAAACTTTAAAATGTATGAATAGACAGAAATTGAAATTGATGAAACTATAATTATAGTTTTAAATCGAGAAAAGCATAAAAATTATGTAAAATAATAAAATAATCATTAATATTATATTGTAAGTTGAAATTTCAAAACAGAAATTCTATTTGAATATTGAACACACTGGAAAGTGTATTTAACAGTTTTTTTATCAGTATAAATATAACTTAATACTTAGATGATTAGCTTAAGAGTCTTTAAGAGACTTAAAGGCGAACGAAGATTACTTAAAATGTACACCGTAAAGGAATTACACTTGTCTGAAAGCAAAAAAAAAAAATAGTAGTGCGTTTAAAAATTCTAAATTGCTGTAAATATTAATGTTAATGTACCGTACTTGAAATCTGAAAAAAAAACGTTTTTTTTTCGAAAGACAAGTCAAAGAAAATATTTTAGATAAAACATGAGTCTAATTTACGTAGGTTGTTTTTTGATTTGTTGTATGGAAGGATGAAGTTGAGAGAGATGGGGCGAAATTGTTACGAGTGTAAGATTGGAGGGTCGAAGCGGAGGACAAGAAGAGTTGGAGGTGAAGAATACTGGAGGCTAAGGCTCAATATGGGCTGTAGGTCCATCGAAGAAGAAGAATTTTTTTTTAAGAGGTATACAATACATATTCAAACACATTAAAATAATGTTATTGTCTATGATATTATCTTTATTTAATTGATAATTCTATGACATTATTGTTAAAATATGATTTTGGGCATATGAGCGCCTCGGCTAACTCGAATGAAGCGCAATCGTGAAATCCAATTTTCGACAATTGTCGTCTTAATGTATGCGTTTTATCCACTAGAGTGGACCTGGTGGGAAAACGATTCACGGTCTTCAGAATAACTTGCTCGGATGAACGATTATGTCGACCGTAAAATGGACGTAGTGCACGATAAGTTTGGCGAACCGAACCATGATTTTCAAAATAAATTTGCACAATTTGCAGGTGCTGTTCTGACATCAGTCTATTCATGGTAAAATAACAAAATGTCCTGACTACAAATCAACTGTCAATTGTTAAATTGTCAAATTGTCAAATTGACAGTCTACAGAAACCATGTTGCCAGTTTAAAAACTAAACCTCTAAAAAAACAACTATATTTATAAAAAAAACATCAAGATAAAACGTGTACCTTTTAAGAGAACTAATTATATTGTAGCCCAATGAACTTATTAATTAAATTAAAAACTAAAAAAGTGCATTAACGAATTTTGAAATATATTTTCCACTTTTCCGTTTATTTTTTGACATGTTTTGAAGGTTTTACACCTTCATCGTTGGGAGAACGATATAAACTTCTTCTTCTTTTAATAGATCTGACAATCTGTGGCATAGAATTCATGTCTCCTGGGATGATGAGGTCCAGCTACCCCTCCGTTTCTTAGACGGTCTTTCAAATGGACGGTGTCCGGAGGGGATTTCGTAAGCGTCTGTGTGTGCGAGTCTGTCACTATCCATTCTGGCTACATGGTCCCTCCACTATCTTATTCTGGATCTACCACCGAACGATATCCTGTATTTCGTACGCTTTTTTATGTCCGCGTTACGGACACGATCTCGGAGAATTTTTCCAGTAATATAACTTAGAACCTTCAACTGAAATGTTCTTAGTTGATCTTGGTTCGCACAGTGTCAACCCACATCTCTACAGCAAGCGTCATGATAGGTCGCACGAATTTCTTATAAATTCTGGCCTCTGGTCTGGAAGAACCAGCACATGCGTGCATACGCATGTGCTGGTTCTTCTAGACCAGATATAAATTAACCAAAATTATTTTAAACAAAATATATGAACTTAATAATGTAACAAGTGCTAGTTACTGAAATAAGTATTATATAATAATAATAATAAATGAAAAATAATTATGTCATCAATTAGAATTAATACAAATTCAATTTGTATTTGATAGAAATCGGCTCTTTAATCAATTACTCAATTCCAATTAAATTTACTGGTTTTTATGCTGCCAAATAAAAGGAGCTTAGCTTTTCCCATATTTCCAGGAAGTTATTTGGCAATAGCTCTTGGCTTTCTTTGTGAAGAAAACCCATACAAATCAAACAACTCGTTTCCACTCACAAATGATGGCCCGAAAAACATTTCGATTGAAGAATACATTCAATAGGGTATTAGCGACTTACATATATACAAAAGAGTTTAATAAATCGTCAAAATAATACGTTTAGATACACGACAACTAAATCGTGAAAAAATTACATTTGTAAGGAGGAAAAAAAACTATGCATTGTATTATATATTTGATTTGATTACAATGCCTATGTTTTGTGTGTAATATTATTATGTTTATTTAACAAAATATTCAGATAACTGTCATTGGGGGGCAAATCAAACGTGGGGCCATTGCATACATAGTCAGAAAGCGTATGACCTCATGCTTGGGGCTCATTTTTAATTTCTCGAATATTTCCAGATTATGTCAAAATTTAGACTACCAACGACATCTATTGGTGTACAAATAATTATAAAAAATAATCGGCTTGTAACGTGTTTTACAAACAAAAACATATGTTTTCTAACTCTCGAGATGTTAAGAGAACTTCTACAAATATTGTTTTAGTTTAATAGAGTAAGATTCGATATTTGAAATGCAAAGAGAAATACAAAACACAGAATAGAACAAAACTTCAAGAAAACTGATGTTTTCATCAATAGTGAAAGTTTTCTTTCGTTGACAAATAATATTCCAAAATTAATCCTAAACTTTTGAATGGAACCCTCTACAAAAAGAGTAAAATCGGGTGGATAAAAACTCCCTCGAAATATTATATATGAAGAAAACACAGCCATAACCCAAAGAGTTAGTATAAGTGTTCATAGCTCTAGAGGGGTTTATTTATTGGAAAAATATTTTTCACGTTTTCGAGGTTTTTGAAGTTATTTTGTTTAACTAACTAACTAACCATCACGCCATTTCCCCGGAGGGGAAGGCAGAGAGGATGGATCGCCACAATGCCCTGTCCTGGCATACATCTCGGGCTTCCTCTACATTCATACATCGTACCATACACGCACGTCGATTATTCCGACTTCGAATGTGGCCGCCTTTTAGTAATTGATTAATTTGCTCATGCTTTGTTTTCCAAACCATCTCAGGGATCCATATTTAATTTTATTCATGATGCAGTCATCTGCCTAACATTTCTTTCTTATTTCATCCTTCGGTATTCTATCATACAACGTTTTCCTGCACATTTTTCTTAGTGATCTCATTTATACGGCGTTTATCCTGCTTTCATCCTTCTTTTGCCAGCTCCAAGCTTCATGCTTTATTTTGTTTATTTTTAGATAAACTTAAGGCGTTAAATCTGTTTATGCGTTTCTACGTTCTTGCATTCATTTTGTAATAATTTTGGTTAGTTTACATTCCCTCGATAATGACGGTGTAAGCCTTCAAAACATGTCGAGAAAAATAAACTCAAATGTAAGAAAAACAGTGTTTTAACTCACAAAAAAATTTAATTTTGTTTTAATAATATCAGAATGTATTAAACCGAAAAATATTCATATTTGATAAGTTAGGAAGTTACACTATTCAGGAGGAAGCATTCATTTTTCAGATTCATCATTTCTGTGTGCTATTATATTACAGGATTTTTCTTACGTGATGCTGATCTTCTGTTATCTCTCCAACGTTTTGAAGGTTTCCAGATGAACGCTGACCATTAGATATTACAAAAATAGCTATGTATGATAAGTATTACTAATGAAAACTTATTTTTTCTTGAAGTTTTATTAAAATTTATAGGAATGACAGGTTTCGTAAGGCATTATCAAATATTATACTTTGGAAATTGAATTTCTTTGTTTAATTCACTATTAAATAAAAAATATTAAAAAAACACCTCAGGTTTCGGAGGATACCTCCATCTTCAGGTGTAAAAATATAATAAAAACTAAACAAAGAAAGACTAATAAAAAACCTGTGCTATTTGTTATATGTAAGTAGGTACTAACAACTATTTTTTTAACAGTAAGAACTATTAAATAATAATAATACACGATGATAAAAAAAAATCATTAAAAAAAATATTAGTATTATTTATTAGTTTTTATTGTTAAAAACTAATTGTTAGTACCTATTTATAACAAACAGCACAGGTTAATTTTTAAATTGGAATTAACGTATCGAATTTTAAATGCGTTTTTTATAAGTCTTTCTTTGTTTACTTTTTATTATATTTTTTTTTATCTGAAGATGGGCGTATCCTCCGAAACAATTGTTTTTTTAAATATTTTTTAATAAATAGTGGATTAAACAAAGGTTTTCAATTTCCTAAATACAATACGATGGAATTCCAGAGTGTTAATGCCTTAGCGTTCAATAAGTTCATTATCAAATAGCTTCAAATCTTAGCATTTGATATTGCCAAACTGTCATTTCAATATATTATAATTAAACTTCTAGAAAACAGACGTTTCCATTCGTTTTTTAAATAATAATTAAGTAAAATGATGTTTTTTTAACAACTTCCGCTTATCGACTTTATTTAAAAAACAACCATCAATTTCGCCAAGCTAGCTGGCATAGACAGACTGGTGAATAATTCTAAAAAATATCAATAAATATTTATGGCGTTAAGCGTGCTTCAATCTTTGATTAAATGCTTCTTCAAATGTTACAACACCTCACTGATTTGAATTTTACTGAAATAACTTATATTATTATGGGTTTCAAGGTTCTTCCTGTCTTCGAATACATTAAAACCCAAAAGAAAAATTTATTTCTTTTACAAATATCGTTATGATATCCGGAGAATTTTTTTTTAACTATTAAATTACTCACGGGGTATTTTCTGAACGTTTAAAATACATTCCAACTTTGTTAATCATAACTAACTTACTAACTGTCTCCCCAAAGAGGTTGGCAGAAAAAATAGAATGCCACACTTTTCTTTCCTGACATATTTCTCTCGATTCCTCAACATTCATACATCGTGTCATGCACGCGCATCGATTTATTTGACCGTGCCACGTTTTCCCCGGTCTTCCTCAATTTCAGTTCAGTTCCATTTACATCGTTAACATAATTGGTTTGATTCATTACTTCCATGTATCCGCAAGGTCTTACTGTTCTCTTCATTATTTTATTTCATATCCAATGCATCACTTCTTGTATTTTCATTCGACACTATCATACAAATATTTTCTACATGTTCGTCTAAGAGATCTATTTCTATTTTCATCCTATATTTTTTCTACTTCTATCTTTCTTTTGCCAGTTCCATGCTTTGCTTCCATACATAAGGGTTGGTACACGAACACAACTGTGCACCGCCATTTTAGCTTTCCAAATAAGGACCCTACAAAACGATGTTTTTATATACTTCCACTTTTGTCTTTATTTCGAAAGCGACCGGTTTCGCCAGGCTCGCTGGCATCCACAGACTGGGGACACTTTTGCAAACTGAGTCCTTTATAAGCATACAGATTAGGGGTGGTAAACTTGATCCTATAAAAAAATAATCTTCAAATATTCATGTAAAATTTACTTAATTTTAATATTACTTGTAGTAATTCAAGAAGATTCGTATTCAATACAATGGATTTTAAATTGTATTATTATCTGTATGTATATAATGGACTCAGTTTGCAATAGTGTCACCAGTCTGTCAATGCCAGCGAGCCTGGCGAAACCGGTCGCGATTGAAAAAAATACTAAATTGGAAGTAGTTAAAAACATTGATTTATTTTATATCATACTTAAATAAAACGATGTTTTTAACTACCTCCACTTTTGTCTTCATTACGACAGCGACCGGTTTCGCCAGGCTCGTTGATATCGATCGACAGACTGGTCTGTCTGTCTCTTGACCAGTCTGTCGATGGCAGCGAGCCTGGCGAAACCGGTCGCTGTCGAAATAAAGACAAAAGTGGAAGTAGTTAAAAACATCGTTTTATTTAAGTATTATTTAAAATGAACTTCAATCAAGAGGTTTCAGTACAATCATTTGTTTTTTTTATTTTATTATTATTTAAAATGAACTTCCATCAAGAGATTTCAATAAAATCATTTGATTATCGTAACATTTGCCTTCACAGGTAATATGTCGTTGTATAGCGATTCTGAAGCCATCTAAAATAAATTACGTGTTGAAAAAAAATGTTTTAGTTGTAATCGTGGTTTAATGATTTAATATTTGGTTATTTTTGAAGAGTCAAGAGGGTTAGGCATGATGAACTATTAGAGAAACGTTGTAATTAACCCACCCTTACTGGGTCTTGGCCGTGTCAAGCATAGATAAGATGCCCAACTTCGTAATTAATATTGATGTGGCGTTAGAATATTGAACTCACTTTTCTCATGACGTCCCCAGCGGACAGGCCGGGGTAGGGGGTGGAGCCCAGGGTTACAACTTCCCAAATAAGCACCCCGAAACTCCACACATCAGACTTCACAGAGAATATGTCGTCATATAGCGATTCCGGAGCCATCCACCTGAAATATATAAAAAATCAAAGTTAGTGCTATTTATTTATTGTTTCTTGAACAATGATATAAAACTCCAAAATAAAATTTCTAGAAATTTTATTATCCCACAAATCATGTGAGTAACTTATTTCACCTGTCTAAGGCATTATCAAATACAGCGAAAATCAAACGCGCTGCTTTTTATATACATGAGATAAAGGTGCAAAATACGTTAATTGAGGTTTTTAACATGCCCAATACATCTTTGAAAACAATTAAGAGATATACCCCAGAATATAAGAATGTATTACCTGTAGCTAGTTAAATTTATAAAAACGATGTTTATTTTACGTCAATCACCTCGTATTCTGCTCCATTGCTTCATTTGATAATACATTAGACAGGTAAAACATGTCATCCACATAAAATATAATAAAAGTTCAATACATAATGATGAAAAGTAACATTACAACTGAATTTTCTAGGAATTTTTGAAGTTCAATTCATAATAACAGACAGTAACATTCAAATTTACAGCTGAATTGGGATAGAGCCGTGTATAGCTACGAAACTCTTTTATTGAAGAATAGACAACTTTCGTGACAGAGTGGTAAGAGCTCTGACTATCATACCGAAGGTGCTGGGATCGATTCCCGGCGATGACATAGTGATTGCCACTCTGTATTTGGTCTGTTATAGAAATCAAGTGTTAATTAAATATAGAAATAGCTACCTTATGTCATTAGAATCAATATAATTAAAAAAAGTCGTAACACTAATTGGGTTCAAAAACTTTTATATGAAAAAATTGCCCTCTTTTGAAATACAGAAATACGATTCTGTAAAAATAGAATTGACTCGGAAGTTCAATTTTGTATAACGTTTGAGACCATGAGAAGGTTTTCAGTAGCTTAAATAGCAGACATAACAGATAAAAACTGAAGTTATTTTTGGATTCCGTGATCAAAAGTTATTCAAAAACAAGTGACAGATGTACGCAAACAAAATTGCTATTCCCCAGTGTAATAATGTAACATTTTACGAAAATAAACTAGAAAGATAATAATAACTATTTTTATAAATATCTAAATATATTACATTTTTTAAATAATTAATATCACTATCACAAACATGTTTTGGGATATTTTTAACATCTTAAAACCAAATATAGATGGGGAGAAGAAGTATTTGACTGACAAATAGCGTACTTAATGCCGAAAAGTTTTATACGTTGAAGTTTTTCGAGATAACTAGTGCAAACCAGTATAGACTGTAACGCCTATTTATATAGTACTAGCTGACCCTGCGAACTTCGTACCACCTCAGAATCAATAAATGTTGTGTTAACTTATTAGTTGAATTAAATTCAGTTTTTTATTAAGTTAAAATGAATACTTAAAAATAATTAAGTTCAAAAAATGTACTACTATCAAAATGAAAAGTTTTTTAATTACATTGATATGAATGTAATTCACATGGCAGCAAGGGATTAGCTTTATTGAAGCGAATCGAAATGATTCACGTAGCATTTTGCACTACTTTCTGTTAAACTATTATATTTTCTGGACGGGATGCACTCGGGTTGATGTTTTTCGATGTTTTAATAGTTATTCTGTGTGAGAATAGTTATTCTGTGTGAGTGGGAAGAGAATTCGTGAGAGACCAAGAAAAGAAGAAAAGTCAGAAGAATCGACGAGCGTGCATGTTACGATGTATGAATGTGGAGGAATCTCAGAAGGTATGTTAGGACCGAACGGTGTACTCTACCTACCCCTCTGGGAAAACGGCGTGATGGTTAGTTTGTTATGTACATCTTGAATTATTTTGCATAAAATTATTTTTAAATACGTTTTTCAGAAGTCATTCTTTGTTTAGGTTTTATTATATACGAGTATTTAAACCTGAAGATGGAGGTATCCTCCAAAACATGTCGTGTTTTTTTTTAATATCTTGTGGATTATACACAACGTTATTTGCAATTTCCAAAGTGTAAACTAACTAACTAACTAACCATCACGCAGTCTCCCCGAAGGGGTAGGCAGAAAGAATGAACTGCCACATTTCTCTTTCCTGACATATTTCTCTCGCTTCTTCAACATTCATTCATCGTGTCATGCACGCGCGTCGATTTCTCTGACTCCTCACATGGCCGACATTCAATATTTGATTTATTTGATCGTGCCACGTTTTCCTCGGTCTTCCTCTATTTCTGATTCCATTTACATCGTTAACATATAATTTTTTTACCATTCTTTCTTCATTCATTCTTTCCATTTGTCCAAACATCTTAATGATCCTTTCATTATTTTGTTCATGACACTATCATTCGCACCGCATTCACATCTTATATTTTCATTCGACACTCTATCATACACAGAGTATCAACACATTCGTCTAAGAGATATCATATTATATTCCAAAGTGTGTCACTATAGAATTCGGCAGTGTAGCTTTCAATAAATTAAATGTATTTTATTTTTATTCATATGTTTTTCGCTTGCTTTCTGCTTTCTCAAGGACTATGTTTTTTTTATTTTTCATAGCCATTTGCTTGAATGTATACTCGTATGTCCGGTAGTCTCGCTATCTTTTGGGTTGTTTTTTCCGGAATTTCGCTGCCTGTTGGAACTTTGTTTATCGCTTTGCTTATCACTCTTTCATCATACGCTCTCTCCATATGACCTTTCCAGTAACGTGCTCTGAACTTCCCCCATCGCACAACATCTTAAACATCGAAAATCTTATTTATTTCGGAATTTCTCACTCTTGGAGTGTCGTTTTAGTAGTGGATCGGAGCGTTCTCATTTCTGTGATTTTACTACTTGTAAAATCACTTGATACTACTTGTTTCAAATGGTGTCGGCCTTCATCTCAATTTCATATGGCATTAAAACCACAGCCTCAACGGCGGCATGGAGAAACGCCGTAGAAATGAGATAACTAAGAAGAATCTACGGAAAAACGTTGTATGATAGAATACCGAACGATCAAATAAGAAAGAAATGTAAGACATGACTGTATAGAATAAAAAAAGATCCCTGAGATGGTTTGGACATATGGAACGAATGGATGAGAGTAGAATGGTTAAAATTTGTACACAAGCAGCGTGAGTGGAAAAAGAAGCCGAGGACTATCGAGTAAAACATGGCATAACCGAATTAATCAATTAATAAAAGGCGGCAACATTCGAAGTCAGAATAATCGACGTGCGTGCATGGTACGATGTACGAATGTAGAGGAAGCCCTAGAGGTATGCCAGGACAGTGCATTGTGGCGATCCACCATCTCTGCCTACCCCTCCGGCGAAATGGCGTGATGGTTAGTTAGTTTTCTCAACGGCGGCATTGTTTGTTTTTTTACTTACTTTATTCACTACTTCTAGATACATTAACATCAAATTACTTAACCAGACAACATACCTGAATAGAAAAGTTGCATTAAACTGGGCGGCGTTTAAAAATCTTGGCCACATTTTGAAAAATCCGAAAATAATAATCAAATAATCAACATTAAAATGTATTATGAAGAAGTATTCAATGCCTGCTGTTCCCATATGGTATTTAGATAGTCACAATGTCACAAAAAAGTGCCAACAAGTTGAGCTTAACAAAATGTTGGTCTCAACCCTTAAGTGGAAAATGGGCGAGACACAAGATGAAAAGTCTACAAGGTGACGACTACTGTGGTGGTGCTCGAGGGAGGCAAAGCGTTTGGGCGCCCAGTGGCCGAGTAGTAAATACTTTGACTGCCAACCCGAAGGTCCCGGGTTCGATTTAAGGCAATGGCAATGTGATTGTTATGCTGTCTTTGGTCTGGTGCAGAATTCACGTGACAGTAAAATAGCGAAAGATTAGCAACCTTTCACATGTCACGAGAAACAATATGATAATATACCCTGTACATCGATTTGGCTCGCGCTGTAATGATGTAAAGAGCTAAAATAATAATAATAATAATATCAGGAAGAGTGCGGGAAGTGCCAGGATGCGGATGCCTGCGTCCAGGAGTGGGCGGCCACAGGCTGAAGAAGAAGACTTTATATGCATCAGTTGTTCTATTTTTTTTTTGCAAGTTTGCAACATAAGGCTTTCTTAATGTATCCAAGCTCGTTCTGGTCCCATCCCTAATGTACGGCGATGCATGGAACTGGTAGAGGAAGGATGAAAGCAGAATAAATGTGGTAGAGATGAGGTCCCTAAGACGTATGTGTGGTAGAACGACATACAACAGAATCTCAAATGCTGATAAAAGAAAGGAATGTAGAGCGGAAGAAGGTTTTATGAACAAAATTATGAAAGGATCGCTGCGATGGTTCGGACATATGAAACGCATGAATGGAGAAAGAATGGTTAAGAAAGTATGCGTTAATGATGTAAATGGAGTACGGAGTCGAGACAGACCGACGAAAACGTGGCATGACCAAATTAATAAAAATTTTAAGGTTGGTCATGTTAGAAGTCGGAGGAATCGACGTGCGTATATGACTCGTTGGATGAATGTGGAGGAATCTAGAGAGGTAGGCCAGGATAGAGTAGTGTGGTGGTCCATTCTCTCTGCCTACCCCTGCGGAGAAACGGTGTGATGGTTTGTTTGTTTGTATACTTTAGAATATCATCTTCAAAATTTGCTATTTTTACCTCTAATGAATAAGCATGTTTTCACTATTTTCGTTTCGTAAAAAAATATATAAATAAAACCTGATGGTGGTAGCTCTAAAATGTTCTATGTGATGATGATAATCACGAAATCTAATATCATAATATTCCTCCGAATAAAAAACGTGACTGTAAACTTTTCTTTGTGAAATTTAATCTTTTATATATTCTACGAAATTTTCACGTTATGATTTTTTTACGACTTTGAATAATTTTACATTTCCAGGTATTCATTTTAAGGCAATAAAAAGACGCCGCTTTATATAACGAAACGCCCTCAGAGCACTTATAGTTTCTTACACCTGTTGAATACTTGATGCCCGGGGCTCCACTCACCGCGGTTGTCCTGTAAAGGAGCGCAACGTAAAGCCCTTATAAAAATTGTAACATTTCATTATTTTAGTATACTATCCTATGAAGCTTAGTCAACTTTATTTTTTTTTTTTTTTATAGAACAGGTTGATTGAACCCAATTACTGTATACAATTTATTTTTTTAGCTATTATATTGATTCTCGTGACATGTGATGGTAGCCAATCTATCGCCATTTTATTGTCTCGTGAATTTTACACCAGACCAAAGACAGTGTGACAATCACACTGCAATCGCCGGGAACGGGACCCGGGACCTTCGGTATTCGAAATACGTACAAATCATTAACTAACTAACTAACTATACTAGAGCCGCACAGAAGTGAGTCTTGGGGCCATAAATCATTTCCCTATGTCTATCTCGCTTGCACTTACGGGCCTTATGGAGCGGTTTAGGGATGGGCGTAACAATAAAATAAATATATCGATAAGTAACGTTTATTATCGTATCTTGTTCATAAACTTTAACGAGTTAACAAAGTTTTGATATTAAACTTTATTTATGGGTTTTACGTGCGTTTAAATTAGTATGAAATTAGTGACTACCAGATACTAAATTAAATACCAGTAAAAACAGAAAAATTGTTTAATTTTAAAATTTGTATACCGTATGTCTATAAACCCAGAAAGAAAGTTAAGTATAAAAAACAAAGTAGATCATATTGTGGCCCTTAAAAGAGCCGTTTATATTACAAAAAAATGTATCAATCCTCATCGGAGTCTTCTTCATCAGTGATCGACGATTATAACTGAGGGCTCTTCAAGTATATTTAGGAATGCGGAAAACCATGCCATATATGTATCACCATCCATTTCTGTGTGATAATCAGCATCCTTCGATTTTACCGCTTTAAATATTAGCTTCGCTTCTGGAACAAAGCCAGTCCTTGCGGAACCAGAACAGAATTGGAATTGGAAATTGGAGAACAGAACCTTCAAATCAATGTTGGAAAATAAAGTATCCATAGTGCGAAACGAGTGGTGACACACGAATGAATTAATTTAATTGCAGTAAACACATTTATAACAAAAAAGCATTGCATTCGGTAAAAACCAATCATTAGTGACTCATCGTACATATCATAACGTACATATCATTATAAAATCATTATAGTGACTCGTCGACACCACGAGAGCAGGTAGCCGTATACCGATAACGGTCCTGGGGCTTCCCATCCCTATTTCTATTGACATTTATGGCCCCACGACTCCGTTCTAAACGGCCGTAGTATAACCATAACGCCATTTCCCTGGAGGGGTAGGCAAAGGATAGATCGCCACAATGCTCTGTCCTGGCATACCTCTCGGGATTTCGGAATAATCGACGTGCGTACCATGCACGCACGTCGATTATTCCGACTTCAAATGTGGCCGCCTTTTAGTAATTGATTATTTTGGTCATGCCATGTTTTTTTTCCACTCACGCTGCTTGTGTACAACTTTTTAACCATTCTACTCTCATCCATTCTTCCTATATGTCCAAACCATCTCAGGGATCATTTTTTTAATTTTATCCATGATGCAGTTCATCTGCCTTACATTTCTCTCTTATTTTATCGTTCGGTATTCTATCATACAAGGACGTGGTGTTCGTAAGAAGGGCGGAATGGGGAATGTTGTATTAAATAAAGCGATTGCTTAACCCAACCAATGATAGGTCATAAGTCCTGTAAACGCCTCGACCACCATATTCTGTTTCCAAATAATTAACATCTTCGTGTCTATTGAGATACAATCAATTCGAAATATTTTACACAATTTTTTAGCTACTGATTCTCATGTAGCTAATCTATCGTCACGTAAATTCTACGCCAGACCAAAGACAATGACCTTCGGTGTGGCAGTCATAGCTATTGCCACTCTTCAACTAAGGTCAACTCGTAGATAAGCTGTTTTTTCTACAAAGAAACTTCATATTTAGAAATAAACGCTCCTTCTTGTTAAATAATCTTGGCAAAATCCCTCTTGTGATCAAGCATTCTGTCATGGCCCGTTTTTATCCACATAAATAATATATATTTGATGTAACATGTTACTCAACTAGAATTGTCCGTATTCTCCTTCATACATCTAACTTCAGAGAATGCTGTCATTATTATTATTATTATTATTATTATTATTATTATTATTATTATTATTATTACTATTATTATTATTATTATTTGAATCGCTTATTACATCATAACAGCGCGAGCCAAATCGATGTAAAAGGTGTAACCATCATATTGATTATCGTGACAGGTGAAAGGTAGCTTATCTATCGTCATTTTATTGTCACCTGAAGACACTGTGACAATCACACTGCCATCGTCGGGAATCGAACCCAGGACCTTCGAGGGGCATACGTATACATCACTCAATAGATGGCGCTAGTGTAGATTGAACTAAAATATGTGAAATGCTTCTCAACATGGTAGGATATATACAACTTTAAAAAAAATTGGCAGACGTGGTGTTCGTTTGAAGGGAGGAATGGATAATGTTGTATTACATAAAGCGATCGCTTAACTCAACCAACGACAGGTCATAAGTCCTGTTAACGCCTCCACCACCATATTCTGTTTCCAAATAATTTACACCTTCGTCTCTATTGACATACAATTTATTCTTAATGATTAACCCGTAATGGGTAAAATCCAGTATTTGTCTACAAGTGTATACATTCAAAAAAAACAAAATTTTATAATATTTTCAATATCTTTATAATATCACTGAGGAAGGACCGGGTTATCCGAAACATGTCTAATATTTAATTTTTTTTTTAAGTAAATGTTATATTCAAAGTACATAAAAATTAAAATAAAACATCTACAACACAAAGTATGGCGAACATAGATGATGTATTTTTATTGTTTTATATCCCGCATGGATGGGGAACGAAACATTAATCCACAAGAAATGCTGACGAAAGGCGCCGCTGCACGCACATAACAGCTTCTGGGAAACAAAGGGAGCTCTCTATAATAATGGTATATATCTCGGCCATATTATAGTGGTATAAATCTCTCTTCTATACTACATATTATATTATATTAAAGCTTTCAAATATAACATATTTTATTCTGTATTCGCCATAACTTTGTGTTGCGGATTCATTAAACAATGTTTTTTTTAACTTTGTACACAACAACAACTTTATTTTAAAAAACATTAAAAAAACATGTTTCGGACACAGAAGCCCTTCATCAGTGTAATAAATAATATATAAATAAATTTTTAAAAATGTATTAAAAAAATAATGATGATAATTTATAAATAAAACAAATTTGTATTTTTAACCACGGTATGGTTATTATATTGATGCCAACTAGTTTCGCTTGGACCCAAGCTTCATCAGGGCAGTATTACGAGTTGTTATACTGCCCTGATGAAGCTTGGGTCCAAGCGAAACTAGTTGGCATCAATATAATGACCCTACCGTGGTTAAATACAAAGTTGTTTTATTTATTTAATTTTTTTAAATGTCTAACCACAAAGTGGGTGCTTTATATGAAGAATTATTTTTTATATAATATATTTATATCACTTGTCTTGCTTGTATTGGGCTTGCTTGTCCGAAACAAGTTTTTTTAGTAAATTTGGTGTTGTGTACAAAGTTAAAAGAAGAAACATTGGTCGTAACATGTTTTATTTCAACATTTTTTTTGAGAAGAATCTTGAAAGGTATCCACAATAATCATACCTTAACTATCAATTAATATAATATAATATTATATAATATATATAATATAATAATTTATCAATGAAAGCGAAAATGGCCGTTCACAATGGAGTTCTGGTTCCAACCCTTATGTATGGAAGCGAAGCATGGAACTGGCAGAAGAAAGATGAGAGCAGAATAAATGCGGTAGAGATGAGGTCCCTAAGACGTATGTGCGGTAGAACGATGTACGACAGAATCTCAAATGCTGATATTAGGAAAGAGTGTAGAGCGAAAGAAGGTATTATGAACAAAATTATGAAAGGTTCGCTTCGTTGGTTCGGACATATGGAGCGCATGGGTGAAGAAAGAATGGTTAAAAGGGTATACGTTGGCGATGTGAATGGAGTAAGGAGTCGAGGTAGACCGAGGAAAACATGGCATGACCAAATTAATCAAATATTAAAAGTTGGTCATTTCAGAAGCCGGAAGAATCGACGTGCGTGTATGACTCGATGTATGAATGTGGAGGAAGCTAGAGAGGTGTGCCAGGATAGAGTAGTGTGGCGGTCCATTCTCTCTGCCTACCCCTGCGGGGAAACGGCGTGATGGTTTTTGTTTTGTTTTTGTTTGTTTGTAATATTATATAATACATAAATTTTATTTGCATTTAACTAGTGTAAAAAATTTAATGATTAGTTTTAGAAAATTGTTATAATATATTTTATAAGACAAATTCAAATTATTTCACTTTAAGTTATGTTTCGTTATTCTTGTTAATTAATTGTTCCCTAAATTTGTATTTTGAATGAGATTATATTATATTAAAGTGCAAAAAATACCTCCCTAGAACGTGTCCCCAGTTGGGAGGTATTAAAACCATGTACTTGATAAATGATCAATAAATAAATAAATATAACGATTTCGATTAATACATAATTTGTTATTAGTGTTAACTTATAATAATTGGATGCTTTCTGCTAAAAATATCTTACCTAATAGGTAATCGCCCTTCGCTTTTCCTTTCGTAAACGTGTGACGTAATGACATCTCTGGCGAACCCGAAATCAGCCACCTTACACACGTGTTCTTCGGTGATCAGGATGTTTCGCGCTGCAAGATCTCGGTGAATTATCTGAAATCAGAGGAACAGAAATTCACTAAGGCAAAGCATGAAGAAAACTAACCGTACGAAATTTGTATGGTGTTAATAAAAAAATTAAAATCATTATTTTTGTATATAATCATGTTTGTTACCCCTTATCTGTATGTTTATAAAGGAGTCAGTTAACAACAGTTTCATCAGTATGTCGATACTAGCAAACTAAGTAAAATTAACTAAGCAAAATAAAGACAAAAGTAGAAGTAGTCATAAAATATCGTTTTATTTAAATAATTAATGTTTTTAATTGAAATTTCTTAATAGAAGTTCATTTGAAATAATGAAAACAATAAAAATAATTATACAAATTTATTTATTACTCGTATTATGTATTTAGTGTGCTTTCACTTGTGTTTATGTTCGACCGGTTTCGACAGCTTGCTGCCATGATCAGACTAGAAGATGGCAGCAAGCTGCCGAAACCGGTCGAACATAAACACAAGTAAACACAAGAACACAAACATAAGCACACTAAATACATAATAATAAAGACATTTTGCATCATTATTTTTTTTGTTTTCATTATCGTTTTATTTCATTACTATTAAACATGAATTTCCATGAAAAAATTTCAGTAAATTCATACAATTATATATTTTTTAAATTTGATATTCAATTACAAATATTACTCTGTTAAAACAAAGTGAATGAATTACGTGGTAAACTAGTTATGATATAGCTACTATATGAATACTGCTGTGGTAAGAGTGGGAAAAAGTAATTATAAGACTATGATAATAAAATATAATATAACCGGGTGGTGGTCTATACTCTAGAGGATAGAATGCTTGGATCCTGATCCAGAGGATACGGATTCAAGCCTAGATACCACAAGATTCCTTCTTCATAATAATTAGCTATTTTCTGCTCACATTTCAATTCAATCAATCTTCAGATTATAAAATAATTTCTAATATCATTGATATAAATCCTTGGTGTAAGATTTTTTTAAAATAAAAATAATATATTAAGGGGTAACATCACTGAAAATTTTGCAAAGAATCGTTATTTTTGTATACGCTTTAAATATACTTTGAACCTTCTATATTAAGAGGCAAAAGGTTTATTATTTGTAAAATTATTTTTTTTATTGAAATTTTAAACTCTTCCCCAAACGCGTCGGAATGCTCCGAATCAATACTTTTGAAATCCCGAACGTGTTTCTCTAGCTATAAGCATTTAGATTAAGTGATTTGTATTTATTTACCTCGATTCGAATTTGCACCAGTTATACTTCGTGTCGCAGAGCGCCTCAAAATCAAAAAGTTGAGAATGGCTTCGGTGCCACCATTTTATAATATTCGTAAAAAATATTTTTTCATTTAACATGTCCGGGAGTATGGCCGTACATGGTCGTCCAAACAAAACTTTCAACAGAGGAGTATGGGCGTACATGAACGTCCGCGCTTAAAACAATTTTTTTTTCTAAAATATCACTAGTACTTCCCATGAAATAAAATATCTAAAATTTTGATATGAAGCATGTTTACTGGTGTAAATATTTTTTTATTCAAAAATGTGTTGCTTATAGCATTGACTATAATATAAAATTATAAAAAAATTAAATTCTTACCCGGACAGGTTAATACTTAAATATATATGCAACTTCTAAAAAATTTTTCAGACATGGTGGTCATAAGAAAGGTGGAATGGGGAATGTTGTAATTACATAAAGCGCGCGCTTAACCTAACCAATGGGTCATAAGTCCTGTTAACACCTCGATCACTTTATTCAGTTTCCAGTTTGCATCTTCGTCTCTATTGAGATAAAATTAATCCTTGAATTGATAACCTGCAATGGATAAATAAAATCCAGTGTAACCCCTTAAGAATGCTAGATAGATGAAGATGGATTATGGCAAGAAAGTCATACAAGATATTGGAATTTGGTTGTGGGAACAGATATTTCATGGCATTAAATATTGTAAGTAAGTTTGTATGTATGCAAATTCTGAGACAAAATTTCGACTATTTGAAATTGAAATAAAGACAAAGTAAAACCCAAGTAGAATATAAATTTAAGAATAAATACGGCAATACCAGTGAAAGGACTGTAAAAAAAAGATTTGAAGATACGATAGACAACATATTTTCTTGGTTCATTGAATTCATATCCGTTTGTATTATTATTGTTGAATCGCTCTTTACATCGTTACAGCGCGAGCCAAATCAATATAAAGGGTATATCTTTCATATTGATTCTCATGACACGTAGATCGACATTTTATTGTCACGTAAATTCTACACCAGACAAGAGACAGTGTGACAATCAAACTGCGATGTACTTACGAGTACTCGTATGTTACTTAATAAAAGTTCGGTAACTTACTCATAATATTTTAAAATATTCATCATAATAATTAATATGAATAAAAACATTTCTCTTCTAGGAAATAAATTAATGTTTATATGAAATGACATGATCCACACTTCTAAGGTATTCTCAAATATTTGATGGTGCGGTAAAAGTCTTGGTGTCGGGAATGTATGTGGTATACAAGTCAAACTATTTAATTACGAATGTCGGAAGGTCAAATGTGAAGGTTATTGAAAGGGAAGAGCAAATGACAGTTTGTAACAAAAGTGTAAAAGAAAAGAACTTGGAGTAGGTGAGTGAATGTGTGTATTTACGTAGCACGTTCACGCTGAACGGACAGTGTCGTCGAAAGAAGGGTTGGTGCGAGTAACAAATAAGAAAGGAATGTAGAGCGGAAGAAGGTATTATAACCAAAATTATGAAAAGATCGCTGCGTTGGTTTGGACATATGGAGCGCATGGATGGAGAAATAATAGTTTAAAAAAAGTATACGATAATGATTTTAATGGAGCACGGAGTCGAGGTTGACCGAGCAAAACATGGCATGACCAAATTAATCAAATGTTAAAGGTTGGTCATGCTAGACGTCGGAAGAATCGACGTGCGTGTATGACTCGTTGTATGAATGTGGAGGAATCTAGAGAGGTGTGTCAGGATAAAGTAGTGTGGCGGTTCACTCTCCTGCCTTCTTTTCCCTACCCCTGCTGGGAAATGTCTTATTGGGTTGTTTGTTTGTTTGTTTAATTATTTAATGGGAGTTTTTCATCACTATACAAGAAACAATAAGTAAACCTCATAAAGTACAAACAATATACTTTTGTAATTGAAAAAGTCTCAGATTTAAAACTATGACCATTTCTTTTTGTTTCACTTTAAAACAAATTCTATGTAATATTTCGCAGAAATAACATGTTATACCGAGAATTTTCTGTATTGCTCTAAATTACAGACGGCATTTCACATATAAATTAAGAATACTCCCCTCTCACTCTCACGCAGTTTACACGCCGGCTTACTTTCAATTTGACAAATTCTTTGAAGTGTTTCGTGGCTTTTTCATACGTTTTTCTGACATCAGCCAAGATGTGCCCGTTTTAATGTGAGGTTCGTGTAGAATTACCCTTATCACGGGTACTTACACCCTTATATTTCATATATTTTCTACTTCCTCCATATCTATACTAGCCGGTTCGGATCTAAAATTAAAAAAAAATAAGTGTTCATAATGACGACCTTCGTTACCGAGACCAAAGTGCTTTGAATATCACACCGAAGGTCCCGGGTTCGATTCCCGGAGATGGCAGTGTGACTGTCGCACTGTTTGTGATCCGGTAAAGAATTCACGTGACAATAAAATGGCGATAGATAAGCTACCAAGATAAGATAACCAAACCACAGAGCTCAAGAGAAGAATTGGACTAAGCTGGGCAGCTTTCGGAAAAATGGGTTACAGTTATCCTTAAAATCGGAAAATACCCATCAACCTGAAACGAAAAGTCTATGAAGCCTGTGTTCTGCCAGTTGGTACTTATGGTCGTAAAACTGTAACATTGTCCAAACAAAGTGCCGAGAAACTACGAGTGACCCAAAGAGCCATAGAAAGAGCCATGTTGGGAATAAGCCTACGATACAGAGTCAGAAACGATACGTGAGAGAAAAAACAAAGGTCATTGGCATTATCTACCTGGTGGCGACTCTAAAATGGCAATGGGCAAGAAGACTGTTGACTTGGAGACCGTGGATGGCAAAGAGAAGTTCAGGGCGACCGCAACTATGGTGGAAGGATGATCTGAACAGACATGTCAGAATAACCTGGATGCAGTCTGCACAAGACAGAGTGACATGGAAGCGAATGGAGGAGGCCTTTGTCCAGGAGTGGACGGGAATAGGCTGAGGAAGAAGAAAAAGAAGATAAGCTACCTTTCATATGTCTTGAGAATCAATATGATAGCTATACCCTTATATTGTATTATATTTTATGTAAAATAGCGATTCAACAAAATAATATTAATAATAATAATAATATGCAAACCGTGAGTCAATGTAATTAAGTATGATGCAAAGAAATGAGCAGATATTCTCAATATCTTCGACCGGTTCCGACAAATCGCTGCCACTAAAAGATGCACTATACAAAACTAACCTAACTAACCATCACGCCGTTTCCCCGAAAGGGTAGGCAGAAAGAATGGACTGTCACACTTTTCCTGAGGCGACACTCTATCCTTCTCTTTTCGCCCCGCGGGAGACGCGGTGTGATGGGTTGCGAACCTCATCGCCACCAATAGGCATCTCCCGCGCATACTTCGATCGTCCAACACCCACAAAATAAATCTAAAACAAATAATATTAAATACAATGATATAAAATAAAAATAACAAAATAAAAATAATTTAACACAAAATGTTATTTTTAGATGGTGCACATATTGTCTATTTAATTTATGTTCCACGTATCCACCGTTTTTTTAAATTAAGCACATAAAGTAATAACACATAATGTTTTTTTTCGATGTTGCACATGTTGACATGGACGATCCGGACTTTTGTGTATATTTAATTTATGTTACACGTATCCACCGTTTTTTAAATTGGCTGTAATTAGGCACTTAACCAGCAAGAACTCAAAAATAATATTGAAGAAATAATTCAAATTGTCATTGGAACAAATGAAAAGTTTATTTGTACACCTATCAAAATTCTATACAATATAGAAATATTTAACTATTTTTTCTTATTTTCTCTATTTACAATGAACTTCTACCATGAAATTTCAAATATCAAAATAAATAGATATTTGCGAGTTGAGAATACAATAATATAGAATATATACAATAAATACATCGTTATACAAATAAGCAAATTCCGAATGTCATCAAGAGTGCGAGAATAATTTGAATACAAGAGAGCGAGATGGGAACGCTTCTTTGAATTTTGTTCTGATTCTGAATTTTGTTCTGAATATTGATGTATGAGTAGTATAGTAAACAGCATGACAACAATTTGGTATTGTTAATTGTGACATTATTTTTTAATTAATATTTAAAAATAAAACTTATTGGTTACGTTTATAAAGTGAACAAAATGTTTAAATGGTAGAAAATATTTACTTCTGTGAATATTTCACGGACTGCAACTATTATAATTAATAAGAATTACTAGTTGTAGCTCGTAAATTTAAAACAGAAAATAAATTCAACAGTCTAAAAGTGTATTAGAAACAATAAATATTCATTTATTGTTTCTTGAACAATGATGTAAAACTCCATATTAAATAATTAATACCAATGAAAACGTCAGTTTTCTAGAAGTTTAAGATCCAAATAACGTACCAATTCCGCTACACATTCATAATAAAGGGTACAATCTTAACCTATTGGAACAATTTGAAATAAATAAGAATTACAAAAACCCTATTTTAACTTTAATTAATTAACAATCTAACATATATTCATCCCCACTTTTTAATATAGTTCCGAAATATAATTAGGTTCAAAGAACTCTTGATTCTGCACTGTATTTATTTCTATATATTAAGTCTACCCACACAGAATGGCGATTTTATTTTATTTTATATATAATTCTTAGAATCATTAGTCGCCTTGAAATATGTAAAATCATTTGTAAATACGTTTTTCTTAGAAACACTTTATTTCGTCCTACCTCAAATAACTTATTTTTAACGAGTTTCAAGAAACACTTTTCAACATTTCTGGACCTACCCCAATAATTCTTTGTTAACCGTCGCGTTGCCATGTGGTCAATTGAGTTTCCACTGCCAATTTAAAGTTGATTTTCTTAAAACCTATGGACCCTAATATTATAAAAAAAATTGTAATCCTCCATTGAAGTGTTCTCAATATTTCGTAATAAAAAAAAAGCAAAAAATTACTTCCTTCATCCCAAAAAAAAATATTTTCTAAGACTGCCCTCACCTTCATTCGTGTTAAGGTAGAATTTGTTTTGCTAATATTTACAACTTTATCAAAAGTGACAAATACTTACTCGCTGTTTTGAACGTATTATAAATTATATCTTTGACCTTTTCAATAGGTACGTAATAATACCGACTGGATGAAAACGCAGCACGTAACTTAATAATATCAGAACTGTGAAAATATTAACACTTTACCAAAAGGGACAAATATTAATACGTACTCGTTGTCTTGAACGTACTATACATTTTGCCTAGGTGCCTTTATCCTCGCCCCGCCGGCCGCGGCGCGCAGACAAGTTTATACCCGATGTCCAGTCGCCCGTATGCTGTGACGCATTACATATCAGAAATCGCATGGTTCCAGATAAAAATTAATAATGATATGTTTTTCAAATAATCCATGTATGTTATAGATATCGATCTATTCCTAATGAAATTCCCTACAAGATGACATAAATTAAATTTTGATTCATCTAGTCATATGCTTGATATTGAGATAAAGTTAGCGGTAAACTGAACTTACCACATGGGAGCGAGCGTTTTGTTTTGAACACGGTACGTTAAGGGTTAAAAATGTATAAAGACACATCAATTTTCGTTAAATACCATATTCTGCTCCACTAGTGTATATAAACTACAACGAGTTAAAGTTTCGTCACATTTGATAATGCCTTAGAAGAGCGAAACATGTCATTCTCATACAATATAATAAAACTTCTAGAAAACTGACGTATTAATTACCAAATTATATATTGTGTCTTATTTCATTTAAATTATATAAATAGATAATCTTCATAAAAATGTTATGGAAAGAGGAATATCGGGAATCAATATATGGGATAGGGTGAGAAACATCATTATTATTAGAGCCAGAACAGGAGTATCGGTCATTACCCAAAGAGTGGTAGCGCTAAAATGGCGCTGGGCAGGCCATGTCGCTCGTGGCGCTGACGACAGATAGACAAAACGCCTCCTTTGCAACAAACTACGATGGAGGGACGACATTAAAGAGACCACCTGTACGACATGGATGCATGTTGCCCAGGATCGACAGACATAGAAGCAGATGGAGAAGGTCTACGTCCAGGAGTGGATGGATATAGGCTGATGATTATTATTTTTACTGTTAAAATTTGAATACTTATAATATCACAATTTCTTTTTATTCACTGAGTGTCGTGACAGCTGTTTCGCCAACCGACGTTGGCATCATCAGGTGTTACAATAAACTTTATTTTATTGTAAAACATGCCAACATCGGTTGGCGAAACAGCTGTCGCGACACACAAAAAGAAATTGTGATATTATAACAGTGTTTTAAATTTTAACAGTAATAATGTTGAAGTATCATAGTTTTTCGGCCAAAATATATGTACGCCTTTCTTACAAAACTGTTTAAGATAAAATAATGTAACAACAACAAACCATCACGCCGTTTCCCCGCAGGGGTAGGCAGAGAGAATGGACCGCCACACTACTCTATCCTGACTTACCTATGTAGATTCCTCCACATTCATACAGCGAGTCATACACGCACGTCGATTCTTTCGGCTTCTAAAATGACCAACCTTAAAATTTGATTAATTTGGCCATACCATATTTTCCTCGGTCTACCTCGACCTCGTACTCCATTTACATCATTAACGTATATTTTTTAAACCATTCTTTCTTCACCCATGCGCTCCGTATGTCCGAACCAACGCATCGATCCTTTCAAAATTTTGTTCATGAACCTTATTTCGCTCTACATTCCTTTCAAATATCAGCATTTGAGATTCTGTCGTACATCGTTCTACCACACAAACGTTTTAGGGACCTCTTATCTACTGCATTTATTCTGCTCTCATCCTTCGTTTGCCAGTTCCATGCTTCGCTTCCATACATAAGGGTTGCGACCAGAACTCCATCGTGAACGGTCATTTTCACTTTCATTGATAAATTCTAGTTACCAATAACTATTTTTAAAGCTCCATTCACTACATAAAATAATGTAATAATACAGGGTGTTGTTTTTAGAGACATTGTTTTTAAACTGGCAATGTAGTTTTTACAGGCTATTAATTTGACAGTTGACAGTTGATTTGTGGTCAGTACGATTTGCCATTTCACCATAAATAGACTGGCGTCAGAACAGCGCTTGCGAATTGTGCAATTTTTTTAAAAATCATGGAATTGTGCACTACGTCCATTTTACGGTCGACATAATCGTTGATCCGAGCAAGTTATTCGGAAGACCATGGATCGTTTTCGCGCCACGTGCACTCTAGTGGATAATACGCACCCATAAAGACGACAATAAATTGTCGAAAATTCGATTTCACGATTGCGCTTCATTCGAGCTAGCCGTGGCGCTCATATGCCCGAAATCATATTTAAACAATAATGACATAAAATTATATATTAAGTAAAGCCAATATCATAGACATTAACGTTATTTTAATATGTTTTTGTTTTCATTTTGAATATGAATTGTATACCGATAAAAAAAACACCCTATACCCCATACATTGTATGACTGCGTCGGCGATGAATACAAATAAATTATACAATTTAGAATACTGCTTTTTTATATAATGTAAATCTGCTTTCAATAACGATTTTCTTATTAATTTCGATATATTTTTCAAATAAGTTTATATTTTTAGTGTAAAGATTCATGATTATTTTTATGACGAAGAATAAAGAACAACAACAAGGGAGGCGTTTAGCATATTTTCGATTATGTAACATAAATATTTGTTTTTTATATTCTAATTCCTTTAATAAAGTGAACAGAATACAACCGATTAAATAGCGTAAAGAGTTTTATATTAAATTTGTAAAGTATTTTGAAAATTGTTAGAAGTCATCAGAGAGCAATAAATATTCTGTCATTTGTGTACTTTGACTAGGATTAATCTACTAGAAACTTTTAAATAATATTTCAAATAATTTTCAACCCACGTATAAAATAAACACAAGATTTGAAGGATTAATTGTATCTCAATACAGACGAAGATGCAAATTGAAAACAGAATAAAGTAGTTGAGGTGTTTACAGGACTTATGACTAATCATTGGTTGGGTTAAGCGCACGCTTTATGTAATACAACAATCCCCATTCCACCCTTCTTACGACCACCATGTCTGACAAATTTTTGGAAGTTGTATATATGCTACTATGTAACACCAAACTTCACATGTTATATTTCAATCTACACACTAGCGCCATCTATGAAGATTGGATTAAGCATTAAGCGGAAGATCTTTTTACTAACGCAACGCGTCTACTTGTATACATTCAAAATGTTGTAGAAACTAGATTTGAACAAGATAAATAAAAATGAAACACGCAAAAACAATTATATTTTAATCTAAGAATTTTCGTATTTTTGGTAAACTGTTTATTCTTGACTCTCTTCTTCAGAAGGATGGACAACTTCATGGAAAAGTAATACGAATGAAAACGTCTGTTTTCTGGTATTTTTATTATAATTTATGGGAATGACATATGTACTGCCTTTTTTTTATCAAATGCTTATTGACATTGAGAAACTGCTTAGTGAGAAACAAAAAACCGATTTATCTATAGTCCATTGTTTTGGCCGAAACATTATGATACTTCAACATTATTATGTAACTGTTTAAATTTAAAACTCAGTTTTGGTATAACAATTTTCATAATTTTTTTGCAACAGCTGTTTTGCCAACGAATGTTGTCATCATCAGGTGTAACAATAAGTTTGTTGTTTATGTCAAGAGTTTTGACAGCTGTTAAAATTAATTTTCGTTATTTTTCGAAACTTAATGTCCACTTGTTCCAATGTCAATTTGAATAATTATTTTTTGATAGCATTTTAAAGTTCATGGAGTTATAACAGTTTAAATTCATAACAGTTAATTAATTAAAATAAAGGTTTATTATTATTTATAGGGGAATTTACATTGACTTTGGATGCAATTGATGAATGCACAATAAGGTTCGAAAAATCACAAAAAATTATCATAACAGTTGTAAAACTCTCTACATAAACGAAAAACTTATTGTGACATCTGATGATGCCAACATTGGTTGGCGAAACATCCTTAACGAAAAAATTATTAATATTGTGATATCATAACAAAGTGTTAAATTTTACAGTTAATAATTTATCTATGTTTTTTTTTAATATCTTATTTTATCTTATTCCACCAACATTTATATATTTCTAGTATTTAGTTATACTTTAAATATTTTTCTTAGTGTATCGACTATTATAAGAAAATATATTAAAATATAAGTTAGAAATATCATAATATCTTAAACTTATGAAAACATAATTATATGCTTTTAATAAAAAGACACGTTAATTTTTAAATCGAGATTTTAATTTCCATATTCAAGACCATGTCTTTCTTCTAATAATTATAGGCAAAATAGCGGTACGCCGGGAAATTGGCAGAAGGCAGGTGTTCTGGCTGCGGAATATAAGAGAGTGGACAGGAGGAGGCAGAGTTAAGAACCTGTTCCAAGTAGCGCAAGATAGAGATGCTTTCGCTGCAGTGATTACCAATGTTGGGGGACCTGACACGGCACCAAAAGAAGAAGATTTTGTTCATCTAAATTACCGCTTCTAACTAACTAACTAACTAACCATCACGCCGACTCCCCGAAGGGGTAGGCAGAAAGAATGGACTGCCACACTTTTCTTTCTGACATAATTCTCTCGCTTCCTCAACATTCATACATCGTATCATGCATGAGCGTCGATTTTATATATGATATTTCTGGTTCCACTTAAATCATTAACATATACTTTTTTTACCATTCTTTCTTCATTCATTCTTTCCATGTGTCCAAACCATCTTAATGATCCTTTCATTATTTTTTTCATAACATCATCATTCGCACCGCATTCACATCTTATATTTTCATTCGACACTCTATCATACACAGAGTATTCACACATTCGTCTAAGAGATCTCATTTTTACTGCATTTATTCTACTTTCATCCTTCTTTTGACAGTTCTATTCTTCGCTTCCATACAATAGGGTCGATAGAAGAACACCATTGTGCACTGCCATTCTAGTTACTGTTTCTATATGTAGTAAACATGAAGTCGTATCTTTAAACAATGATATTTTATTTATTTTAAAGACATTTATTACGGAAAATAAATATATATGTGTACATTGTATTGCGGTTTACCCAAGCGTAAAATTTGATAACATGCTTTTTATGAGCAAAAGATGATCAGGGAAACAATGGTTTCTTTTAGCTGTTTATTAACTGGTGTATACCGTTGATATCATGGGGAATACGAGTTGTAGTAAAATATTTATGAGAATTATGTAGTGACACGCGTATAACCCCTTCCATCCTAAAGATAATAATCCCTGTATTTTTAAGCTTATCTTATGATTTTACTGAAATCTCTTGAGGGGAGTTCATTTGAAATTATCTGTAATTTTAACAATGTTTATTTTCTTCTATATTCGCCATACTTTGTTTTATAATTGCTTTATTTCTCTTTTTTTTATACACATTTTTTATACAACACTTACATTAAAATATATATATAATAATTACATTGACATGTTTTGGACAACCAGTCCTTCTTCGGTGATACATATTATAAAGATACATACAGATTTAAAATATTATAAAATTGTGAACATGATCTTAACAGATGTTATAAAGATTTATTTTTAATTTTTAAATCTTTATAACATCTGTTAGATCATGTTAACAATTTTATAATATTTGAAATCTGCATGTATCTTTATAATATGTATCACTGAAGAAGGACTGGTTGTCCGAAACATGTCTATGTAATTTAAATTTTTTTGATGTATGTAATTGTTGTATAAAAAAAGAAAAAGTGACCGAAACATGTTTCGGACACAGAAGCCCTTTTATAAGTGTTAGAAGCCATTTTATTTTCATAAATGTAGTCAGTTTTGACAGATATTTAAAAACATGTATCTTTTGACATACTCGTATATATTGTATTTAAAACAGTTTTTATTCATTCACGAAAAAAAAATTAATTGAAATATTTATTTAGTTAATAAAAAAAACTAGGAATACTGATGAAGGCTTTCTGTGTCCGAAAATGTTTGTATTTCAATTAAATTTTGTATAAAGTTAATGTTTTTTACAAGGAAATAAACATTGTTCAATTAATCCGAAACACAAAATTAAAATAAGATAATCTGTGTTGTGTATTCATATTTAATTTTTTTATATATTTTTATTGAATGTGTTTTTTTTGTATTCAAATACTTGTAGACAAATACTGGATTTTTACCCATTGCGGGTTAATCATGTTTTAAGGATTAATTGTATCTCAATAGAGACGAAGATGTAAATTATTTGGAAACAGAATATTATTGTCGAGGCGTTTACAGGACTTATGATCTGTCATTGGTTAGGTTAAGCGATCACTTTATGTTTAACAGCATTCACCATTCCTCCCTTCATACGACACCACGTCTGACAAATTTTTGGAACTTGTATATTTGTTAATATTTTTTTATAGCTTCACTGTTAGTTGGGACATCTACACTAGCGCCATCTATTAAGATAATTTGTATACAAGTTCCAAAATTTTGTCAGACGTGGTGTCGTAAGAAGGACGGAATGGTGAATGTTGTTAAATAAGTCCTGTAAACGCCTCGACCACCATATTCTGTTTCCAAATGATTTACATCTTCGTCTCTATTGAGATACAATTCATCCTTAAAAAATATTTAAATATATATTTTTATACATTATATTTTCTCAACACTTTCGTAAATTTTACAAACTTGAAGCCTGCAGGTGGGGGCGCGGTCTCCTCTCAAATCTACGTCTTTCATATTAGTGAAAGTACGTCCATAAAGCAAATACTTTTGATTTTGGAGAGTATATTGTCTTCCTAATGTCGTACCATCTTTATTTATACAGTATATTATTATACCAGTTCTCAATAGATGTACCTCACCTTTTTTTTTTAATGTAAATTGATTTAATGAAATCCGAGAAATCTGCGAGGTCGAAGATGTGGTCAGATGGGGACGTCAAAGACGGCGATACTGGCATGAACACGTAGAAAGGATGAGCTCAAATAGAATACCACACATAGCTCTCCATGGAACGCCAAACGGACAACGCCGACCAGGAAGACCCCCGAAACGGTGGAGAGAAAGCTGGAGTTCAGCATCTCAAGAGGACCCGCCTGAAATAACAGACTCCTGAGTCTACAAAAAGGGAAGAAGAAGAAGATTGAATAGAATAATTTCATAATTTTTAACGTACACCGAGGAAGGGCACCCGAAAAGCGTTTTGAAAATACAAGCGTTTTAAAAAGTATTCTAATGAGTACTTATTTTATCAAATTAACTATATCATATCATAACAATCAACATCAAAATCACAGAAAGTAATTCTTAAAGAAATATAATAAAACATATAGTAAGTATTCTGATAAACTTAAGGCGTTAACACTATGGAATTTCACTCAAGGAAAATAAACTCTAAAGTGGAAATAACAGTGTATTAATTCATAAAAAAAAATCGTCACAGGGATTTTGTTTATTCCATATTTGGATTAATTTTTGTCAACATATTTTAAATCTTTTCATCATTGGCGAATCGGTTCACATTAGTCTCCCGATAAAAATGTCCAGAAAAATAATATTAAAAGTGAAACAAAAGTATTTAATTCATAAAAATCGTTTTTGGGGATTTTCAAATAAAGCTCTCCGCTAGGGTCTAAAAGGGATAAAACAGCACCCTTTCAGCAGCACGATATTTACACTCATATAGATAAAAGGGGAAACTCCGTGCATTATATTTTTCTTTGGAAAACTGATCCTTTTTTGGATGTTGTATCAGATTTTACTACATGCATACTTTGGTTTACTTTAATGTGAATAAACAGAATATAAATAGATACTTTTGATTCTAATTATAATGCTCAATTATTGAAACAATAATCAAACGATTTTAACTTCTTAAGCATCAGTTAAAATGAAATTGAGAACTATCTTCTTCCTTCCCTTTCCTTCTTTCACCATATGGTGCCGGCCCCGCTTCTATCAGGAATTTCCAGGGTTAATGCCTTAATTTTCAATAAGTTGTTTAATATCTTCCAATTCTTCTTATTCATCTGATAGAGTTGAGGACCTGTTATTGGTTGCTTCTCTGTCTTCCTAGCAAAAGGTCTACAAACTATCTCGCCATGTTTTCGCTGATCGGCCACGTGGTCGGAAATATAGAGGCACCTATTTTCTTCCATACGAGATACATGCTCATTCCAGTATTTTCTTCTTTGCGCCTCCATCTAAAAATGCCAACAACCTCGCAAATTCTTTGGATTTATATATTTATGAATTGACGCGCAGGAGTTGCTTGGTTCTAACTGTATCGGCTCTGGATTATATTGCGTGTATTAAAATAGGTCTGATGCAGGTTTTGTAGAACCTTATTTTACCCTTGATGTACTTATCGCTCATGTACTTATTTTTTATAATGGTATTCCTTAAACAACCCGATATTGAGGAAGCCCCATTCTCTCATTTTCAATTTGTTATGTACAAACCAAATTTATATTATATTTATCTTCTAAATATATTAAAAGCCCGCGGACTCAATTTTAATAACAATTCTGCCTTATTTCTACTTACGATATTTCATATTCATATCACTTCCGTTTATAACGTAGATATATGAAAAAATATATCCATACATTATATTAAATAATACTTATAAATTTGAAAGCATTACCAAAAACCCATCAGAAAATGTTTTGTACTGCCATTGTAAACATTTTATAGTGAAATAAAATTTAGTTCCGAAATGGTTCGGGTAAGACACCATCTTTTCGGGAAATCAGATACCTTTTTTGCGATTCCATTAAGGTGGTAAATACAGTTGTACCGTGTCGTAAGCATGTTACGATAATACTTGACCGAAACCCCAATTACCTTGTACTTCAGGGGATGAAAAGGGCTGGCTGGATTTTATAGGGAGTAAAAATCTCATTTGAGTTTCTGGGATTCGTTTGATCAATGATGAATAAACTTATTCACCGACTCAAAGTAAAACTCATTGTGGAAAGGGGACAATGAATATTTAATTAAATTTGCTGATTTTAATGAAACAACAAAATGGTCGTTACCCTTTTCCGCCTCGGTGATTTCAATTGGCTGAAATCTGAAATGAATCACTGAAATTTCGTACAATTATATGGATTGCACGCATTAAGAAAACATTTACCTGAGTTTTAAGCACTTGAACCATTTGTATTTAAAAAAATCAAATTTACGTAATAAATATATTTGTTTCATTATTTTATTAAAACAAACAACAAGTATTATAAATCAAACACACTAATGTAATAAAGTTGAAAATATTTAGTCTGTTGAAAAATATATTTTTTATATTTATTATGGAATACATTTTTACATCTTAAGTTATTATTTACTTATTATCCTAACACCTCGAAGGTAGTTTATCCCTTTAAGTTAACGGTTTTAATTTTCAATATTAAATATATACAAAAGAGATATTTTATCATTCCTAAGAAGGGCGAAACATGTCATTCCTATACACTAGAATAACTCTTCTTGTAAAAAGATGTATTCATACGTATTTAAAAAATGTATTTTGATAATTGTTGATACAATAAGATCATATCAGTAGCAAATATCAATAGTATGGGTATTCTCTCGAGCTCAGGTGGGATGTAGCGTGCTCGTGGGGGGTGTTTCAGTGGAACAGGTGGACAAATTTAGATATCTTGTGTGGGAAAAGGGATCTACCGTGTGAAGTGATGGGCCAAGTTAACAAGCCTTGTTAACTTAGATGCTTGAATTTTGAAAAACCCTGACATGAAGATCAGCAGCAAAGTAAGAATTTATAAGACTTGTGTGCGACCCATCATGACATTTGGGATCTAGTGCAGGGTGGACACCACAATCACAAAAATCACACTCGGTGTGTCAGAAATGAAGACGCTCAGAAATATATCTGGCAAGACACTGCAAGAGAGAATAAGAAATTCAAGTAAAAGGGGGATGTGCGAGGTCGAGGATGTCGTTAGGTAGAAAAGGCAAAGAAGAAGATACTGGTATGCACACGTAAGGAGAATGGATCCATCCAGATTCCCCTTCATTGTGTTGCACGGCCAGCCCGAAGGTAAACAACCCCCGGGCAGACCACCAAAGAGATGCTGCACCGCAGCTGAGAGTCGACCTGATTCCTCAAAAGAAACAAGCCACAATGTTTACACAAAGAAGAAGATGAAGAAGATTATTATTGATATAATCAAATGCATATATAATTCAATATACTTTGTAATTGTAAATAGCGTTGTTTATTTTCCACTTAAATGTTAAATATCATGACATGTTTGGGAGGAGACCTCCATCTTAACGTGTATATATATATAACAAAAAAACTAAACAAATAAAGACTTATTAAAACGCACTTGAATATCAATACTATACAAAGGAACATTATATTTGAATTAAAAAAAAATACCTTGACTAATTGCTTAAGAAATAATAATTAATTTTTGACGATAATTACACATAATAATTATAAGTGATAATTTAGAAAAAACATGCAATTGAAAATACATTATTTTCGTAGAAATAAATAATTTATAAATATGCGTTGAAAATATAATTGGGAATTGGGGCTTGCAAGTCTAAAAGTAGAAAGGGTATTTAAGGAGAAAGGAGTAAACGGAGGAATCTGATTATTAATGCTGTTTTTTCCAAGTTCAGTTCCAAAGTGTATTATAATGGAATTCCACAGTGTTAATGCCTTAACTTTCAATATATTGCAATACATTATTTTTACTAATATACTTATTTAATGTAGCTTGGAAATGTTTTTTTGGACACCAGTCAATTTCAGTAAAAATGGAAATGCCAGTAAGTAAGTATTAATCATGATCATATGTTGGGCTTAACTATTAATGTCACTAAAACTAAATGGATGACATTCGGACGACTGGATTATACTGATTCGGTGATACAACTGAACGGTTGCAATGTTGAAAAGGTGGAAAAGTTCAGATACCTCGGCAGCATGCTTACAGACACCCTTGACCCAGATGTAGAGTTGAAATGTCGGATTGAAGCAGCAAGAACAGCATTTAACAAAATGAAGTCACTCTTTTGCAATGACAATGTCAACTTAAAACTAAGACAGAGGATGTTAAAGTGTTATGTGTGGTCTGTTCTGTTATATGGGTGTGAGACATGGACATTAAAAGTAAATACAATGAACCGGTTAGAGGCATTTGAAATGTGGCTTCACCCAAGAATGTTCAGGATCCCATGGACGAATAGAGTGACGAACACAGAAGTCCTGAATCGTGCAGGAGTAAATAGAGAGCTGCTGACATTAATCAAAGTCCGCCAGATTGCATATCTGGGTCACGTTTTGCGAGGAGAGAAGTATCGCCTGCTGCATCTAATATTGAAGGGAAAAATAGAGGGCCGCATGGGGGGCAGGGAGAAGGCAGATGTCCTGGTTGCGCAATGTAAAGGAATGGACGGGAATCGGAACTGTGGAGGAGCTGTTCCGGACAGCGCAGGATAGGGAATAGTTTACCAGAGTGATCGCCAACGTCGGGGGGACCTGACAGAGCACTTTAAGAAGAAATATGTTGACTTACACAGTTATACACCAGAGTATACTGAATTTAAAATATATGATATAATGGTTAAGATTAAAATTTTCAACCACCACAATATTTCGCTTCCAGACCATCTTTTCGATTTTCGGTAAATTTATTCCCACGGTCATGCTATGACATTTGATTATTCTATAGCAAGGCAAAACATGACTACTTCATAAATTATTATGTTTAAACTCTAGATAACGAATGTTTTCATTTTATTTTGGTCGATTTGCACTGCTGACACACTGTATTTAAAAAAGTTTTTCATCGATCAGGATTGAAAGTTCAGCGGAGAATGCTATATGCTTCTTAAGCAATATAAAAGTTTCGATCGCAAACGATCTCTCGTTGCTCTAACTCGATTAGTGCAACTCTAACAATGCAATTTAACGCGAGGTAACTTTCGGCGTAGAAATTCACCCCTTCAAAGGAAACTACCCCCAGGCACCTGATACCTCAAGTAATAGACGAGAGTGTACGTAATTTAAAGCTCCATGTTTCCATAATACTGTATCTACTCGATTCCTAGAAATAAGCTAGAAGATAAAGTTTTCAATAGTTTACAAAATAAAGATTTGTTTTCTCACATATAGTTTATAAGAATAAACAAAACACTACACGATAAAACTCAAGGATAATGGAAATATGCGAGTTCGAGGATGTCGTTATGAGAGGGAGGCAAAGATACTGGTAAACAAGCGCGAGAAGAATGGATTCATAAAGACTCCCTCTCATTATGTTGCACGGTCAACCCCAAAATAGACGACTCAAGAAATGGATAGACAGCTTGGAGTCGTCCTAACATGAGGCCAATTCTTTTAAAGAAACATGCCACAAGGCCTATACAAAAAAGAAAAAAAAAATCAAATTAATTTAAAATATATATATAACAAGTGCGATTACATATCTCTACATGAGGGAGCAGATTAGTAGCTATCCATAGCTCTAATCCAGATCATTCTAACAGCTATTTGCAACTTCGAAGAGCTAATATTCTCATGAACTATTTCATTTGATTTATCAGGGGATACATTAAGTACTTAACCGGATGCTTGTCTTATTTTCTTATTTTTATCGTATATTCCTGGTATTTTACCGGTTCTTACATAACATAACATGGGACGGTCGGTCTAAGAGCGAGGTCGACAGCCGTATACATCAGGCTAGGCTTGCATTTAATAAAAGGTCGAAAATAATATAGTCAAATAATATAGACCTAAAACTGAGAATACTCCTCATCAAGACCTATGTATGGAGTGTCTTGATGTACGGCTGCGAGACATGGTGCCTATCCGAAAGGGATAAGCGGAGACTAGAGGCTTTTGAGATGTGGTCCTATAGAAGACTCTTTGGAATTTCCTGGAGAGATCACATCACGAATGAGGAAGTTCTTCAAGGAATCGAAGGAGGAAGGCACCTGCTCAGGACCTTGTCCGAAAGGCGTGCAAGATGGATCGGCCATGTTATTACATGGCCGAACGTCAAGAAGGTCTCTTGCATGCCATAATAGAGGGTATGATCGAGGGGACAAACTCTAGGGGACGCCCACGCCGAGAGTACCTGGAGGACCTGTTGGTGGACGTACGCTGCTCATCATATGCAGATTTCAAAAGAGCCGCACAAGACAGGGAAAAATGGAAGAGAATAATGGAAGAAATTGCTGCAAACCAATCCCAGGATTGAAACCAGAGAAGAAGACATAACATACATGCATTGAACTCTAAGTACAGGCAGCCTTCGACTTTCGAACTTAATTGATCCTGAAAATGTGTGCAAAAGTAGAGGTCACGTAAAAAAACACTGGCAAGTATTTTAAATTTGTCGAACCAGCCCTTGCTTGCTAGAAACTCCTCGTTAGAATCTCCTTTTACTCAAATCTACCGATCCTTGATTTTTTATTATTCGTATTAACACTGCAGTTTTTTTCGTTTCTCACTTATCTTAATGTGTAAGGGCAAAATATTAACACGTGTGTATTGTATATAAACAGATAAACCGGCAAGACGTGTAGTATCAGTCTGTACTGCAAAGCATGACTGAACTTGTTTCAAACGTACAAACGGAGGTGAGAGCTACTGCACGTGAGACACAAGTAAGCGACGCGTGAGCGACCATTAATCGAACAAAAAACGACGGTCGAAAAATGTGCGAAATAACGAATTGTGCGAAAGTCGAACGTTCGAAAGTCGAGGGCCGCCTGTATTACATCTTTTGAAAAAAAAATTATTTGATTATGAAGATGATTTATTTATTTGTTCTACACAAAATATAAGATTTCTTTTAATCTATATATACAAGCGTAGATTTTTATACAAATTTATCTACTTGTATGAAGAATGTTACACACAACACTTGTTTGTATATACTCGTAGATGAAAACTGCAATGATCTGCAAAACTTCGGTATATGATGATACAACAAGACGCAGACACATTCATGATCCTAGAATTTAATACCGAAAACTTTTCAATACATTTGTTTCATTGTCAAGGCGAATAAAGTGAAAAAGTTCATACCTTTGTGTGAGCAAATAAATGGTTAATATAAATTGTTTTCTTTATCAGAATACAATTGTGTTATTTGAATTTTTTTGCATCGTTTAATATTTTTTATATGTTTTCATTTTTACTTTCTGCTTACGTAAAAAAAAATATTTCTAGAGGCTTATAAATACTACGAATACTTGTGAATGCTTTGTTATGTTTTGAACGTTATAATATAAACAATTTAAAGAAATGTATTCAAATAACAGTTATTTTGTAAATAAAATAACAATGGGTCAATAACCCCAAAAGTTTTTTGACGCCAATGTGTTTTAACATAAAAGAGCTTCATTTACAAAATAAAATATATTTGAACAATGTTGTTTTCTTTGAAAACAATACATTATTTAAAAAAATTCCATTGAATGAACACAAACATGTTTCGGAAACAGAAGTCCTTCATCAGTGTTGTACAAGAATGTAGTTAGTTTTGACAGATCGGGATTGTTTGCTTAAGGGATAATTAATTAAGGGACGATAGGGATCGTCAACAGATCGATCAGGGTTCCAACTAACAAAATTTTACATTTGGCTTTTTTTTGTGAAAAGGGTTCTTACTAACCTTATCTATACGTACAAGAAAAAAAACATGTAATAGTATCGTCATTTTGATGTTACGAAAATAATCAAGTTCGATCTGATCATTCAAAATACACGATTCACTGAAGAAGGATTCATTTACACTTAGAACTTTATTATTCCAACTGTCATGTCGCCAGAAAATTTACCCGCTTCTCGGTAAAAGAGTTTCATCTGCTTCAGATGGAACCTTTTTATTCCAAGATACACACCAACAAAACTTTGACTTCATTTTCTCAGCTTTTTACTTTTGACAGTTGGAACCTTCTTATTCTCAGGTGACGTGATGTTAAAATAATCAAATGATTTTACTGAAATCTTTTGATGGAAGTTCGTATTAAATAATAATTAAATAAACGATATTTTTTTACTACTTCCACTTTTGTCTTTATTTCGACAGCGAGCCTGGCGAAACTGAAAGTCACGAAGTGGAAGTAGTTAAATTACATCGGTTTATTTAATTATTAAATACTAAAATGATTTTTTTCGAACGATTATGAATTTGTTTAAACAAATATGTGAATAATATAAAGTTCTTATTGGAGTCCTGGTATTAATCTTGCGACAAAGGAAATATTATACATCAATTATTGTACTTGAAGTTAAATTTATTTGATTTTAATAATATTTTCTTTATTTATAACAACATTTTTTTTATTTTCTAAAATTTCAAGATTATTTAAATTATAGAAAAAATACATTTTAATTTTTTTTAAAACATTGTATTATGACTTCACTCTTTTGAACAATTCACAAACATGTTTTAGGCCACCGACGTCCGAATGAGGGAAAATGGTCACTTACATACTAAATGACAGGGGGTAGGAATTAAGACTAGAGGAAGGTGTTGAAGGTTTGAATCTGAATTGTGGGACAAAATGAACAAATCAATTATTGTGAGGAAAACATGGCATGACCAAATTAATCAAATTTTAAAGGTTGGTCATGTTAGAAGTCGGAGGAATCGACGTGCGTGTATGACTCGTTGTATGAATGTGGAGGAAGCTAGAGAGGTTATCCAGGATAGAGTAGTGTGGCGGTCTATTCTCTCTGCCTACCCCTGCGGGGAAACGGCGTGATGGTTTTTGTTTTTTTTGTTTGTTTGAAAAGTATAATAGTGTAGGTCATTGTAGAGTTTTATTCTATTGAATAATATCCCTGATTGTCATGTCTTTGTTCGTGCATTCGGTAAGTGATATCTGTTATGGTTTCTCGTCCAGTATCTGTGTTTTTGATTAGTCTATACGAACTGTATATTATGTTATAAGCGTGTAAGATTTCAAAGTCATCATAAAGTGATACTCGATATATAGTTTGATATGAACAAAGAATATTCTTCAATGAATTTCATTTAGAAAATACTCACCCCTTTGGACGAGAGAAACTCCATCCCCCTAGCAACCTGGTAGACAAAGGCTGTCAGGTCCCGGGATGTGAGGGTCTCGCTACCCGCGTGCACGTTGCCATAGTGACGCTCTGCCCTGGATGCTCTAAGGAAGGCTTGCAGCTTGCCCAGGCTTATGTATTCCATGATGACGAAGATTGGATCCTGAAAACGCAAAAAAATCATTGGTAAATAATGTTTAATCACAAATTTATATTGTTCTACAATACTTCCATCTATTTATATTTAATAGTACATAATGTTACTAACTAACTAACCATTATGCCGTTTCTCCGAAGGAGTAGGCAGAAAGAATGAACTGCCATACTTTAACGAATGCGGCACTCCATTTTTCTCTTTTCGCCCCCGCGGGAGACGTGGTGTGATGGGTTGCGAACCTCATCGCCACCAATTAGGCATTTTCCGAGCACACTCCCATAATTCAACGTCCACAAAATAAATCTTAAACGTATAATATAAAATATAATGATATAAAATATAATACCAAATATAAAGATAATATAACATATAATATATAACATGTAATGTTATTTTTTATGGTGTTCATGTTGTCAGCAGGACGATTGTGTTTATTTATATTCCACTTATTCACCGTTCTTTAAAAAAACTGTAATTAGGCTCTTAAAACAATCCAACTCTAGCAAGAACTTCAAAATGTGTTCAAATATAAAAAAAAAACAAACACAAAAACTCATTTTTCACCGGTGTCACCAGTAATATCAATACAACAAAGTACCAGGAATGCATTAGAGATGGTTCGACATTAGGAAGACAAGATACTTTCTAAAGTCAATAGTATTTGCCCCCTGAACGTACTTTCACTAACATGAAAGACGTCGATCTCCGAGGAGACCGCGTTCAGCAGACTAATTGCTCTTCCCACCGGTGTCACCAGAGGCAGATTGGTTCTGGCGGCCAGTAGGTAAAACAATCTGTTCGGTCGCTGTCGGAGATATCTATCGGGGACAAAAAGACCAACATCCTCCAGTACGGCCGAGTTCTCGAAGTATCCCCTAATTAATCTGAAGAAATGGGTTATTAGATGTCCATCTCTTCGAAGCTGTAAAGAATTGGTTCCGAGCATTCCCAGAAGAAATGCCGTGGGATAGAGCCACTGATAGCTACCATAGCTAGCTTTGGGTAGGCGGGAGGAGCCCTCTATGGCTCGGCCATGTTGGTCTACCTCTTGGTCTCTTTTCGCGCGGCACCCATCTGAACATAAATTTCGATGCTCTTACTCTTCTTCTTCTATTGCCCTACAGCATCGAGCTTTAGCCTCCATTATTCTTCGCCTCCTACTCCTGTCCTCCGCTTCAACCCTCGGTAATTTGTTGTATACAAAATACAATTTTCCCTCCAAATCATTTCGTGTATATTGTTTTTATTATCACGTTTATCAAAAAAACATTTCATTGATGGTAACATGTTCACTGAACCGTACCAGGATTAAATAAATATTTCATCTCTTTTGACATTAAGTGACATCATTCTTAATCCTTCTTACAGTCTGCCGAACAAAAGTAAAAGATTAATGTAAAAACCACTGCTGTCATTTTTCATATAATCCAGTAGAAATGGAATATAAATATTCAACATTAACAAACTTCATTTTTCTACATATATTATACGGTTATAATTGTGAATAAAATAAACAATATTTTATTTCGAAATTTCTTGTGAATGCTAACTAACTAATTAATCATCACGCCGTCTCCCCGAAAGGGTAAGTAGAAAGAATGAACACTCATCCTTCTATTTTCGCCCCGCGGGAGACGCGGTGTGATGGGTTGCGAACCTCATCGCCACCAATAGGCATCTCCCGCACACATTTTGATCGTAAAACATCAACAAAATAAATCTAAAACAAATAATACAAAATACAATGATATAAAATAAAATAACACAATAAACATAATTTAACACATAATGTTATTTTAAGATGGTGCACATATTGTCTATGTAATTTATGTTACACGTATCCACCATTTTTTTTAATTAGCTGTAATTGGGCACTTAAAAAAACCAACCAGCAATAACTTTAAAATAATGTTGAAAAAATTATTCAAATTGGCATTGGAACAAATGAAAATTTTATTTTTTCACCTGTCTAATTTTAACCTCTAAACAGTACAAACGTACCATATTACGTGTCACAATTAACTATTATAAAGTGCGGCAACAATCAAATTGACCAAAACAATTCACTTATACACGAAATATCTGCAAATTTACGGGAGAACCAAATGAACCAAATCAAATTTTCAAAATCAGAACCATTATGAATCTTGTGAATGCTTTTTTTTAATTATAATAAATATTAAGTTCCATTCCACATTTTATTCTAGTTTTGCTGTTACATCCAAAAACGTAACAGTGCGTAATGATGTTCTTAATAATAATAATAATAATATATTGAATAATTTATAGAGCGCCATTTTATGAATTAATCATCTCAAGGGAGGTGGAGAAAATGCTCCGTTTTTTTAACTAGTTAAAAATAAGCATATTTAGTATGAAGGCTGCACCTGACGCAGTCGATCAACATTTGCATCCAAGAATGGATAATTTGGAAAGTTGCATTTTGAGTCTCGATATAAATTCTGACTGATTCTCAATGCACTTGATGTCTGATGGAAGATTGTTAAGAAGATTGGAGCTACACGTAGGCTCGGTCGCCAAAGTTTGTGCGACAGCGTTATGACACAGTCTATCTACCGATAGCAGAAGACAAAATTGATAGCAATGTAGACTGTCTGGCATTCAGGTTTTCGTTGATGCAGAGTTCAATATGCTGGTACCATTCCATTCAACGCAACGCCTTAAATACCGTTCATCAGACCTTGCATTGTATCCTTTCTAGAGCTTTTAGCCAATGGAGCTTCTAAAGATGTTGTGTTATATGACAACTCTTTGGCACACCCCTTTTCAGTCTTGACCTTCATGGCAACAACAACAACAACAACAACAAACCATCACGCCGTTTCCCCGCAGGGGTAGGCAGAGAGAATGGACCGCCACACTACTCTATCCTGGCACACCTCTCTAGCCTCCTCCACATTCATACATCGAGTCATACACGCACGTCGATTCTTCCGGCTTCTGACATGACCAACTTTTAATATTTGATTAATTTGGTCATGCCATGTTTTCCTCGGTCTACCTCGACTTCTTACTCCATTTACATTATTAACGTATACTTTTTTAACCAATTTTTCTTCACCCATGCGCTCCATATGTCCGAACCAACGAAGCGAACCTTTCATAATTTTGTTCATAATACCTTCTTTCGCTCTACACTCCTTCCTAATATCAGCATTTGAGATTCTGTCGTACATCGTTCTACCACACATACGTCTTAGGGACCTCATCTCTACCGCATTTATTCTGCTCTCATCTTTCTTCTGCCAGTTCCATGCTTCGCTTCCATACATAAGGGTTGGAACCAGAACTCCATTGTGAACGGCCATTTTCGCTTTCATTGATAAATTCTTGTTTCCAATAACTACTTTTAAAGCTCCATTCACTTTGTTACCCGCACCAACCCTTCTTTCAATATCACGGTCCGTTCGGCCATCCGCTGTGAACATGCTACCTAAATACACAAATTCACTCACCTGTTCCAAGTTCTCTTCATTTACACTTATATTACAAACTGTCATTTGCTCTTCCCTTTCAAAAACTAACACCTTTGACTTTCCGACATTCATCATCAAATCGTTCGACTTGCATACCTTATACATTCTCGACACCAAGACTTGTAATTCGTCCGCACTATCCGCAACGAGAACGGGATCGTCCGCGTAAAGTAGACAGTTTACAGACAGATCACTCATCTGAGCACCAGCATTTATACCTTTAAGTTCTTTCATACACTTGTACATATACAGATTGAACAACCAAGGGGACATCACGCAGCCCTGCTTAACACCCTTCGTGATATCAAACCAGGGCGTGATGTCCCCATTTACCCTAACACTGGCAGTGCTCCCTTCGTAGAGAGAAGCAACCGCCCGTATCAGTTTTGTTCTCACTCCGTATTCGGACAATGGACCTTCATGGCAAAGTGGTAAAAGCTATGTCATTGATGTCTCAGATCGATTCCCGGCGATTGCAGTGTGATTCTCACACTCTATTTAGTCTGGTGTAGAATTCACGCAAAGACGTGAAAATGGCGATAAATTAGCTACCTACCTATATATCTCATTAAAATCTATAGACCTGTTGTATACACAATAATAATGTAGTTGTGATGTGGTTCGGTTGTGAAAATGGAAGTCACAGGTTTTTAAACAGTTATTTATTACTGCACAGACACAAGTGTATAAACAATAGCTAGGAGGACGAAGGACGCAGTAGTAAGACCGTTACCCGACCAAAGGACATGGAAGTAAGATCGGGAGCAATGACGGGGTCCTTGTCTCCAGGGGGCGCTATGCTGTTGCCAGCATACTGGTTCATAGGTAAGCTGGTTGTATAAGGTTAATCCTCCAACTCCCACAATAATATTAATAGTGTTAATGCACCGTACCTAATTCGAATATATAATACGTATTGAACATCAAAGCGGTAAATGAAGCTATAAAAATGTAATATTATAAATTTGGTGAAAATGTTTCAAAATCTTTATATTATAGAGAGTCAAATGCAGATATAAAAAGTGATTTACGCGCGGTAGAAACTGTTTTGAATAAAATGATGAAAAGATATATCGCCCTGATTATGGAAATTGAAACGATATCCGAACCGTCGATTTAAGAGAATACCAATAGACACTGATGTACCCAAGTGTAAGTATTTTATATAAAAATGACATAGTGAAATAAAAACGAAAATGATAATAACGAATAAAGTATAATGTATGTAAACGATACAAAAAGAACAGAAAATCTATGTAGTTTCAGCAAATATTTAGACACATAAATCCACTGAATCCGAGAAATATGAATGTTTGTTATGATAAATGAATGTTTGTAAATCAAGAGAAGTATTTCAGAATAGAACAGTATAGTGATATATTTTCTCATATGTCTTCTTTGAAGAAACGAATCAACTTACTACCAAATCAAATATTTAATACGAATTTCCTTGATTATTTATATTTTAATTTTGTCCAGTCCAGGAAAATTGGTACATCAAAGATTTTTTTAAATATTTAATCTAACAACGCGTAAAAAAGAAGACTTTTTAAGTTCAAAAATGATATTAATATACAGATCATCCCTCTCTTTAATGAAAACAATTATGAAACCCTGAATTAAAATACGGAAAAGCAACTAATAAATTAATTTAGATTCACCCTTTGAAAAAAATATTTACAAAGAAGCTCGTGTATTTTTCATTAGCACAAGAGCTTTTACGTTGGGCGTTTTTCACAAAATAATTCAGATAAAAATAATTTAATTGCTTATTTAATTTTAAAACACTGCTACTAAAGAAAAACTGTACGGAAAAAAATTTTCTATTTTTTATAAAAAAAAATTCACACGCAGAACATTAAAAAAAAATCGGGAATATGCATGATATTGGAAATTCTAAACTTGATATCGAATAAAAACTGCCATCAAGAGATTTCAGTTGAATCATTTGATTATCTTAAAAAAGCCCGCATGTTAGATTTAAATTACCTTTTCTGTGCAGCACGCCAGTAACCTGACGACATTTGGATGCGGTTCCAGCATCTTCATCACCTGCAGCTCGGACAGAAGATCACTACGCTCCTTTTCGTTGGCATTCTCCTTCAAGGTCTTGACAGCCACTATCGTCGGCCCAGTCTTACCTGAAAATCGAAAAATGGTATATAAAAAACCAGTGTCGCACGAGTTTGCTCCTAACGCGAATGCACGCACTCATGACCTGTATTTGTAAATAGATTGTGATGTGATGAAGATCATGAATTTACTTTATTTTATTCGACATTCAATTCAAGGTAAAAGTATTTATATAAAACTAACTAACTAACTAACCATCACGCCGTCTCCCCGAAGGGGTAGGCAGAAAGAATGGACTGCCACACTTTTCTTTCCTGACAAATTTCTCTCGCTTCCTCAACATTCATACATCGTGTCATGCACGCGCGTCGATTTCTCTGACTCCTCACATGGCCGACATCCAATATTTGATTTATTTGATCGTGCCACGTCTTCCTCTATTTCTGGTTCCATTTACATCATTAACATTTTTTTTTTACAATTCTTTTTTCATTAATTCTTTCCATGTGTCCAAACCATCTTAATGATCCTTTCATTATTATGTTCATGACACCATAATTTGCACCGCATTCACTTCTTATATTTTCATTCGACACTCTATCATACACAGAGTATCCGCACATTCGTCTAAGAGATCTTATTTCTACTGCATTTATTCTACTTTCATCCTTCTTTTGCCAGTTCCATGCTTCGCTTCCATACATAAGGATAACTGTATTTATATAATTATTTTATAATTAATTTATATAACTATTTGCAATTATTCACCCGGTAGCTTCTGCAAAGTCGAGGGTAAAATTTTAAGAAAAATGACAAAGTGAAAAAGTTTTGGATGTTCAAGGCGCCTTATGAAATGGCAGAGGGTCAATTTTTTTAATTCTTATTACAGAAAATACGCATTTTCTGAACGTTTTCGATTTTTAAAAATCGTGTGTTCGCGTAGACACAGTTAAGTTGTGAAAACATTGTCTAAATATAATATAAGTACAAAACTGACAACGCAAATTACATTGCTTTATACAGAAAGCACTGCTAGGGTCAGAGTAAATGCAGATCTAACACCCAGGTTTGATATCAACAAATCGGACGCTTAATAGAACACTGGCTTAACTCAAAAAAACAAGTTTTGCTCAATCTGACATGTATCGGTGTTTTAACAAAAACAGTCGAAAAACACGTACGAATGGATAGCGTTAACATGGTGAACTATTATCGTACGTACGAGTGGATAGCGTTAACATTGTGAAAAATAGATGGATAGCGTTAACACAAGCCTCTGTCTAAATTTAACTCAATTGTGACCTAAACCATAATCGGTCAGTTTACTATTAAGCGTGCGAAATGTGTTAATCAGGGTTGCGTAATATTTCCCGTGGTTATTTAATCTGTATAATGACAAGCTTTTGAGTGAGCTGAACGGCTTTAACGCAGGTGCCAATGTGTGTTGAGTATCAGCAAACTATCTATAGATAAGTATATTTAAAACATATAATGAAATAATACATTTCTTAGAGAAAAGTTTTTATTATTTTACAATTTTTTTACGTTTATAAATACCTCTTCTTATATTTTATGCATGAATACTGAAAAAACGTTTTAATATTTTTGGGAGCTGATTTATTTTATGTAAATAGTGTAGCGCGAAAATGTTCTGACGTACAATTTGAAAAATCTTGAAAATCCTCTGATAAAACGTGTTCCCCGAAAGTGCGAAAGATTTTTGGTGATTTGTTTGCCTTATTTCTACTCATTATTTTTTAAAGAATGTGATTTCGTCGCAGATAACAGCATTTCTTAAAAATATGTTCTTAAGACAGATTTTTTTAATACAATGTTTATAAACACCCCTGTTTCATAACTAAGGCAGCTATGAAACAGGTTATTACTTCATAAAAATTAATAATTAGAGTTAAAAGTGCCGTCAAGGTGCGATTTTTTTAAATTTAAACACCTAAAATATCTTTTTAAGGATTAATTGTATCTCAATAGAGACGAAGATGCAAATTGAAAACAGAATATGGTGGTCGAGGTGTTTACAGTACTTTTATATAGTATATGACCTGTCATTGGTTGGGTTAAGCGTACGCTTGATGTAATACAATATTCCCCATTCCGCCCTTCTTACGACCACCGTCTATTCTACAAGTATTTCTATACATTAAAAATGACCTAAAATATCCTTAGGAGATTGAAAATAACTTTATTTCGTTTATTCCGCAAAATATTTAAAAAATAATAAAAAAACACGAAATGTTTCGGAGGAGACCTACATCTTCATGTCTTTTCAAATGTATGTTTTTTTCTAAATTAATTTTTTTTTTAATTTTATATTATCATCATGTATTATTATTATTTAATATTATTTATTAGATCTTACTGACAAAATAATTAAAAGTACTTAAAACAAATAGCCCAGGTTAATTTTTAAATTTGAATTATTATGATATCTCCCGGCAGCGACAGCATAGATTGTTTTACCTACCAGCCGCCAGAACCAACCTGCCTCTGGTGACACCGGTGGGAAGAGCAATTAATCTGCTGAACGCGGTCTCCTCGGAGATCGACGACTTTCATATATAACGTAGGTTAACAAAACAGCGGTCGCGAAAAATAGAAATACAATTGTGATACACAAAACAAAGTTTTTTAATTGAACAGTGTATATGATTATTTTAAAAATCATGGCTTTAATTTGTCAGACACTTTCGCTGGTGAAGCAAAAGCATATATTATATATTGGATTTCAGCAACTAAAGGGTTAATGACCCTATGATTACTTATGATATAATAAAAATATTTTATTTACTAACAAACATATATTTTTACCCATGTACACTTAAAAATCAGGTAAACATTTTTTTACTCCATTTATTTTTGTTTATGATAAAGCAAAATTATTCAATTTAAGTGGACAAATTCAATAAAGCGCCGCGCCAGAACGTCGCGACGCCGGCGCCGAAAGATTTAATAAATAATGGTCCATTGAAAAGGCAATATCCGTTTAGTAATTGCATTTTGGGATGCCATCTGCCGTGACAAGTATGAAGAGGGAAATGTTTTCTTCGTGTTTTTGTGTACTTTTTTAAGCATTTGGTGATCGACCAAGCACATAAACGTTGAAAAGAGTTCTTTATTCAAATAATTGTCATTTTTTGTGTATGATTTTTATTAACAACGTATGTTCGGGCAAATTATTTACATGGCCTATGCAATCTTTCAAAGGTTTTCTTCTCTACACTAGTTTTAATCCAAGAGAATGGTTAGCAGCAAAGTGTAGTATATTTTTATTTTTATTTTTTTTATAAGGATGAATTGTATCTCAATAGAGACGAAGATGTAAATTATTTTCTGGGAACAGAAGGTGGTGGCCGAGGCGCTTACAGGACTTATGACCTGTCATTGGTTGGGTTGAGCGATCGCTTTATGTTTAACAACATTCCCCATTCCACCCTTCTTACGACCACCACGGCTGACAAAATTTTAGAACTTGTATATATATGGTAGGAAAGTAGGCATAAAATTGGAGAGACATATCCAGGCTAGTACTGTATGATTTGCAGAGACTTTCACAGTACATTAATAAAGGTTTCCTGCTTAATGCTTTCCAATCTAAATAGATGACGCTAGTGTAGAGTGAACTTAAAAATGTAAAGATAGGCGTGAAATCCGACCATATATACAAGTTTCAAAAATTTGTCAGCCGTGGTGGTCGTAAGAAGGGAGGAATGGAGAATGTTGTTAAACATAAAGCGATTGCTCAACCCAACCAATGACAGGTCATAAGTCCTGTAAGCGCCTCGGCCACCACCTTCTGTTCCCAGAAAACAATTTACATCTTCGTCTCTATTGAGATACAATTAATCCTTATAAAATTAAAATAATTTATCCGCAATGGGTGAAATCCAGTATTTGTCTACAAGAATTTGTATACATTTAAAATGTCGTTGTGTAATATTTTTGCTGGTTCTTGGGATGCCACTGAGGCCTTTAATATTGTAGTTTCCCGTTGCTTTCCAAATTTATATACACCAGGTTATTGACACCTTGAAAATAACTGTACAAAACTATTGATTCTCGTGACATGTGATAAGTATCTAATATATCGCCATATTATTGTCACGTGAATGATACACCAGACCAATGATAGGGCGACAGTTACACAGCCATCCCCGGTAATCATGTGGCAGTCATAGCTCTTGCCACTCTAGCTATTAGTCGTCATTTGAAGTTATCTTTTTGATATTTTAATCAATATGTAAGAGTATTAAATATGGATTTTACATAATCGTTCAATAAACAATAAATTAAAACAATTACTGTTAATGAATAAACTTTGTTTTTTGTATCACAATTGTATTTTATTTTACACTACAGCTGTTTCTTCAACCTATGTTGACATCATGAGGTGTTAAAATTGTTAAATTCATTAACAGTTTAAAATATTAAGGTATCAAAGTGTTTCGGCCAAAACAATGGACTATTTAAAACAATTATGATAGGTTCAACGACTGCTCGTTTGAAATTAACTCCAACCCTTGACTTTTGGGGTATTTGATTTATCAAACAATGCCAATAGGCATGACGGGAAAGCAATCTCATCGAAATTTAACACTGAAAAAACTTTACATTCAAATAAGGCAAGATAAAATAAGTATGACAATACACGAAACAATCAAGGAAAATAATGTAATGTTTTTTTTTATATGAACTAACTAACTAACTATCACGCCGTCTCCCCGAAGCGGTAGGCTAAAAGAATTGACTGCCACCCTTTTCTTTCCTGGCATATTTCTCACGCTTCCTCAACATTCATACATCGTGTCATGCACGCGCGTCGATTTCGCTGACTCCTCACATGACCGACATTAAATTTTTGTTTGATCGTGCCACGTTTTCCTCGGTCTTTCTCTATTATTGGTTACATTTTTTTACCATTCTTTCTTCATTAATTCTTTCCATATGTTCAAACCATCTTAATATGTCTGTCTTACAGTTACTCCTAAATTCATTATTAGATATTCTATCAAATATCGCTTTCCCGCACATTATTCTCAGTGGTCTAATTTCTACCGCATTTTTCCTAATTTCATCCTTCTTTTACCAGCTCCATGCTTCATTTCCTAACATAATGTTATGGATTAGTAAATATAAAAAATTCTCACCATCGACATCAGTAGCCTCGCACCTCCACACTTGGCCAAAAGCTCCTTCTCCTAGAATATCGAATACCTTCAGGTGGTGGCGTGGAAACTCCCATCTATCTGGGGGAGGTTTCACGTCAGTTATTCCGGATGAGATCTGCAATAGAAATTATAACTATACATATTATTTTAAATCTTAATAAAAAAAAAACATTAACCTCTGTGCGTGCCGCCCCAACCGCGGGGCCGGATAGCGTATGACCCCTTGTTTGGGGCTCATTTATATTTTTTTTAATATTCTTAGATTTGGACTACCGACGAGATTTATTGGCGTACACAAAATTTAATATTTTATCGGATAATTATATGTTTTACAAACTAAAATAATTATTTCTTCTATATTTGCTATAACTTTGTGTTGCGGATGTTCAATATTTTTTATATATAATACTTTGTATTCAACACACACTTTATTAAAAAAAATTAAAAACAAAACATGTTTTGGACATACAACCCCTTCATCAATGGTTTTATATAAATATAAATATTTATAAAAATTAATTAATTAATTTAAATTTCACGAATGGGGTCAGTTTTGACTAATATAAAAAAAAATTACAGATAAAAAAAAAAATTATATATGTCTGAACTGACCACATTCGTGATAATTTTTTTAAAAATATTTTTAATATTTAACTAACTAACTAACCACCACACTGTCTCACTGAATGGGTGAGCAGAAATAAATAACTGCCACACTTGCACACCCAATGCGGCACTCTATACTTCTCTTTTCGCCCCCGCGAGCGAACCTCATCGCCACCAATAGGCATAATAACTAACTAACTACCTAACCATCACGCCGTCTCTCCGAAGGGCAAGGCAGAAACAATGGACTGCCACATTTCTTTTCCTGGCATATATTTTTTCATTCACATTCATACCTCGTGTCATGCACGCGTGTCGTTTCTCTGACTGGCCTCACGTGGCCGACATTCAATATTTGATTTATTTGATCGTTACACGTTTTCCTCGGTCTTCCTCTATTTCTAGGTCTATTTGCATCGTAAACATATAAATGTTTTTACCATTCTTTCTTCATTCAGTCTTTCCATATGTCTAAACCACCTTAATGAGCCTTGCATTATTTTGTTCATAACACCATCATTCGCACGGCATAGTATAAGCAATATATATTTATATAATATCATTGATGAAGGGCTTGTGTGTCCGAAACATGTTTGGTTTTTAATTTTTATTTTTTAAATAAAGTGTGTTGTTTACAAAGTATATAAAAAAGAAAAAAAGAATCATTAAAAAAATATGTTCCGTAAATGTCATTGATATCTTACTATAAAAATTAATACGAATGAATACGTCTGTTTAGAACTTTTATTATTATATAATTATGTGAATAACATGTTTCACCAATCTAAGGCATTAAAATGTTATCAAATTCCGATGAAGCAAATAATGTTCTTAAACCAGACGGATACGGAAAAAGCTTAAAATGATGTTTCAAGAATACATAATTTTCCATTCTCAGTCGGTAAGCCTTTTCATATAACTATCTTTAGAAAACAACGCAACAACTCAAAATATTCTCTGCTAGCGTCTATAAGGGCTAATATTATAAATTTAGCAAGATATTTCAAATATAATATTTCATAGAAAATCGAAAACTAATAATAACTCAATATCTCAATACTAAGAACTACTAAATATCTAATAAGAGGATTGAAAATGTTGATTTCCATAGAAAGGTAGGTACTAGCTTCTAAATTTGAAATATGGCTCACGATCTTTCTTGTTGAATCTCTCTTTACGTCATGACAGCATGAGCCAAATCGATGTAAAGGCTATTATAGTGATTCTTGTGACATGTGATAATAATATAATAATAATAATATAATAAATTGGATAATTTATTAAAGCGCCATTTTTATGAATTACTCATCTCAAGGGCGCTGTAGAAAATGCTCCGTTTTATCAATCTTAATGTTTTGGCACAAACATAGTAAAAGTTAACAAATTATTTCCGAGAATTTGGGCGTTCCCTCATAAATCATCCTGTTGCACTTCACACAATTCACTGGACACTCGGACACACATGTGGCAACCATCTTTGAGGTCTCGACTCGGAAATAGCCGTTTAGAGACGTTTACACGATGCACTTTATATTAAAAACTTTCACGTATTTCAATTTAATTTGTTCTTTTCACTGAAACTATACGTAAATAATTAATTTTGATACACAGATTTGTTTGAATTCATTAAAAGGTGATAATAGATGTTAAATAGACGCAAATGGAGTACTCAGACCCTCAAATTTTTATTTAAATAGGGAGCTATTTGAAAAAACGTCCGGCAGCTACAGAGCGCCAGGACTTAGGTAGCTAATCTTTCGCCATAGGTAGAAAGGTAGGTAGGATAGGTAGCTAATCTTTCGCCATTTTATAACTAACTAACTAACCAACCATCACGCCGTCTCTCCGAAGGGGTAGGCAGAAATATTGGACTTATTGCCACCCTTTTTTTTTCTGAAATATTTCTCTCGTTTCCTCAACATTGACGACCTTCGTGGCAGAGTGGTTACGAGCTCTGACTTCCATGCCGAAGGTCATGGGTTCGATTCCTGGCGATTGCAATGTGATTGTTACGCTGTCTTTGGTCTGGTGTATAATTCACGTGACAATAAAATGGCGATAGATTGGCTACCTATCACATGACACGAGAATCAATATAATAGCTAAAAAAAATGTATACAGTAATTGGGTCCAAACGACCTGTTGTGTACATAAAAAAAAAAAACATTCATACATCGTGTCATGCACGCGCGTCGGTTTCTCTGACTCCTCACATGGCCGACATTCAATATTTGATTTATTTGATCGTGTCACTTTTCGTCGGTCTTCCTCTCTTTCTGGTTCCATTTACATTGTTAACATATAATATTTTCACAATTCTTTCTTCATTCATTCTTTTCATATGTCCAAACCATTTTAATGATCCTTTCATTTTTTTGTTCATAACACCATCATTCGCACTGTATTCACTTCTTACATTTTCATTCGACACTCTATCATACACAGAATATCCACATATTCGTCTAAGAGATCTCTTTTCTACTGCATTTATTCTTCTTTCATCCTTCTTTCGCCAGTTCCATGCTTTGCTTCCATACAGAAGGGTCGGTAGAAGAACACCATTGTGCACTGCCGTTTTAGCTTTTTTAATAGGTTTTTGGATAGCCATTTTATTGTCACGTGAATTATACACCAGACCAAAGACAGTGTGACAATCACACTGCCTTTGCCGGGAATCGAACCCGAAACCTTCGAGGTGACAGTCAATGCACTTACCACTCAGCCACGAAAGTCGTCGATCCATATGAATGGAAGTAAAATGAAAGCATGAGTAGATTATCGAATGACTTTACTGAAATCCCTTAATGAAAGTTCATTTTAAATAATAATGAAATTAAACGATGTTTTAACTATTTGATTTTAATATATCTTTTTTCAGTGCCGTGTCAGGTCCCCAAAACGTTGGCGATCAATGCAGCAAGTGCATATCTGTCCTGCGCCACTTGTAACAGGTTCTGTATTCTTGTCATTCCTGTCCATTATTTTTTGTTCCGCAGCCAGGACAACTGCCTTCTACCAACTCCCCAACGCCCGCGCCCCTCTAATTTAACCATTAATATCAGTCAAAGGAGGTGGTATTTTTCTCCCCTTAGCACATGACGCAAATATGAAACCTTCCTTACTTTCACTACTACACAGTTGTTTGTAATAGCTAGAGATGCAAAAGTCGCTTGGCGAAACAGTTGTAGCGACATTCTCAAAAAATGTATACTAAAAATTGTGATATTATAACAGTGTTTATAACAATTTAACTGTTAATGAAGAAATTTAAATTTGAATAAATGAAGAAATAATGGTAAGCGAAGTACGTGTTGACGATGCATGCGGAACAAGAAATAAAGGAAGACCGAGGAAAACGTGTCTCGATAAAATCATTCATATATATAATATATAAAATGTCTCCCACGTGAGTAGTCAGAGAAATCGACGTGCGTGAATGAAACGTATGAATGTGAAGAAACGATAGTAGTTTGTCAGGAAAGAAAAATGTGGCGGTCTATTCTTTCTAATTACCGTATGAAAAACAAAAAAAATATTTATTGTTTCTTGAACAATGATGAAAAACTCTATATTAAATAATTAATTCGAATGCAAACATCGGTTTTCTAGAAGTTTAATTATATTTTATGGGAATGACATGTTTCGCCCTTCTAAGGCTTTATCAAATCGTCACCTGAGAGTAAGAAGGTTCCAACTGACAAAAGTAAAAAGCTGAGAAAAATGAAGTCGTTTTGTTGGTTTCGGGTGTGTATCTTGGAATAAAAGGGTTTTATTCCAATTTTCAGAGATTCTTTTACCGAGAAACGTGTAAATTTTGTCTGGCAACAGTTGGAATAATAAAGTTCTAGGTTTAAATTAATCATTCTTTAGTGAATCGTGTATTTTGAATGATCAGCTGGAACTTGATTATTTTCGTAACATCAAAATGACGACACTATTGCATATATATATATTTTTTTTTTTATGTATACAACAGGTCGTTTGAACCCAATTACTGTACACAATTTATTTTTTAGCTATTATATTGAATCACGTGACATGTGATAGGTAGCCAATCTATCGCCATTTTATTGTCACGTGAATTCTACACCAGACCAAAGACAGTGTGACAATTACACTGCCATCGCCGGGAATCGAACCCGGGACCTCCTATATGGAAGTCAGAGCTCTTACCACTCTGCCACGAAGGTCGTAACTGTACGTATAGATAAGGTAAGTATGAGCCCTTTTCACGAAAAAAAGCCAAATGTGAAATTTTGTTAGTTGGAACCCTCTTACCCTCAGGTGACGAAATGTGCTTTGTACCACCAACATTTATCAACATTTGATAATGCCTTAGAAGGGCGAAACATGTCCTTTCTATAAAGTAGTTTTACTTCTAGAAAACTGACGTTTTCATTCGTATTATAATAACTATTTACGGTTAATTACAAGGACGTAACTAGAGAAATAAGTTAGACTTACAAGAATAAGCAGTGCTGTATTGTTCCATTACATACAATGACGCAACAATTAGTTTTTTTTCCAGGTAGACCATTTTTCTGTCTCGCCAATATAGACTTATGCACATCACCTACTAATTTATTCGAAACCTGTATTCAATTCAATATAAAACTACACGACACTAAGAGTTTCGGTTGAAGTTTCGACTATTACCTTGACATTTTATGTCCGCCTTTTCCCGAATCTATAACAATAGCGTAGTTAACGTTTTGTTAACCAATGGCTGAAAAACAGAAAGAAAATAATGATTTTATTACAATATAAAGAAATTAAGTTATTCTTTTCCTGTTCATTTCGATGTAGAATACTCAGGTTTAACAAAATGATTTTTGATTCAGTATTTTTACAGATTTTTTTTATTCTATAAAACGACATTTGAATCCAATGAGATCGGGTATTTAAAACCATATTATAGACCTATACGCGTATGTTGGTGGTGAATTAAGCGTAGAACTCTGACAGATTTATATTTTTGTTTGCTTCGCCGCAGTGATATTTAGTTTTATTTTTTAATTTGAAACTTACAATGCCCAAACTTATAACAATCAGTAGAAGAGAGAATATTCCCAAAGTTAAAGCCTTTTTGTAGAGAAGAACAGAGAATAATTGCGCCAATAATTCCATTCGAAAAAGTCAACGTGCGTGTTGGTAAAATGACAGATAAGTGTTGTTATACTCGTACATGAATATTAAATAATAGATTGATAATACGATAATTACGTCCAGAGAATTTTCACCAAGGGAAATGCAGCCGCGAGTACTTCTACAAAAAAATAAACAACTGGAAAGAAGGAAAAAATCAATAATTTAATAAACAAGATGATAGATATGTCGTTTTTCCTCCCATTCTTTTCAGTGATCTCATTTTTATTTCTACAACATTTATCCTACTTTCATCCTTCATAACTCAACTCTAAGCTTCGCTTCCATACATAATGGTTGGCAATATAAATTTTTTTTTTATATGGAGCAGGTCGTTTGAATAACCTAATCACACTTTTTTTTTAAACTTTTATATTGATATTCGTGCCATGTGATAAGTAGCTAATCTATCGTCATTTTATCGTCACGTAAATTCTACACCAGACCAAAAACAATATGACAATCACACTGTCATTGCCGGGAATCGAACCCGGGACCTTCGGTATCGAAATAAAAGGTTTCTTTTCCTGATAATGTAAAGATCAAAATCTCATGTTTAACGGTATGGATTTTTGATTCCTTATTTCTTTAGCACACACTTCGATTTATTTTATTCTAAAATACATATGAGATCACGTATTCAAAACCACAAAACATGAATTCACATGTTATGAAAATTGAAAAAAATGCATCCCATTATGGCAACCTTTCTAACTATGAGTGATTATGTTGTGCTTATATTGTGTAAGCAACCCAGTCCGAGGTTATGAAAATCACGGAGAAACTACAAGAAAGACACACAAATATGATATTTATAACCGCATTCCTCTGCTTATGAAGCTCGGCTTCCTAGTTCGTCAGACAACCTTCTTCGCAATTAGTGTATTATTCATGTCTTATTATATTCTGAGAATGGAATCACGTTTTTTTTATTATCTATCAACGAAAACGATTAATAATCTATTTATATTTAGTATAGTTTTACAAAATTCATTAGTTCTATATGTCCAAACATCCTTAACAATCCTGTCTCATTTAAATAAGACCCATTCATCTGACTTACATTCAGATTATGACAGCGAGCTACAGAAACCAGTCGAAGACAAAACATTGGTGGATGTTAACTAAATATTCATAGAAAACAAAAAACAAAAAAATTCAAAAATTCTTTATTTCTTTATTATGTATTTAGTGTGCTTCCACTTGTGTTTATGCTTGACCGGTTTTGGCAGCTTGCTACCATCTTCTGGTCTCGTCACCAGAAGATGGCAGGAAGCTGTCGAAACCGGTCGAACATGAATACAAGTGGAAACACACTAAATACAATAAATAAATTTTGTATATTTTTTTTTTTGTTTTCATTATTTTAAATGAACTTCCAAAAGAAATTTCAATTAAAAACATTAGTTATTTAAATATACATTTAAGAAAGAAACAATTTTTTTATTATTTCAATATTCAAAGTGAACTTCTACCATGAAATTTAAAATTATTATTTTTTTGGCTTACCTATATTCCTTTATTTTTCTTCTTTCTGTTTTCTATCACAGATTGTTTTTTTTTGCACATTATTCACGGTGATATCATTTTAATGTCATTTAACTTCATGTCATACTTATTCTGCCAACTTAAAGTTTTACTTAACACTTTATATAAGTGCTGAAACTGGTTGTCATTAGTAATCAATTAAAAAATTGTCATAGAAATAAGTATAAACACGGAAGGATTTTTTTATAAAATAACTTTATGATTAAATAATATATTTTTAATGAAGTGTATTTTTTAATAAGAATTGACGATCTTCATGGCAGAGTGGCAAGAAGTCTGACTGCCATACCGAAGGTTCTGGATTCGATTTCCCGCGATGGCAGTGTAATTGTCACACTGCCTTGGTCTGGTATACAATTCACGTGACAATAAAATGACGATAGATTAGCTACCTATCACATGTCATTAGAATCAATAAAGCTAAAAACAATTTTAAAAAAGAACCTCACTAGCTTAAAAGTCCAGAAGTCCAGTTATATATCCGAACTCTGTATAACGGACAGCTCAAATACAAGGAAATCCACTCTTCGCTCAGCAAACTCCTCGGAAATATGAAAATAAATTGACACATTACTAACTTCACACATAACAACATAACTTCACACATAAGATGCACAAATGATCCGACAGATTTCAGATCTAAGCTGTATATTTGTTATGTAATACGTTCTTACCGATCGCGAATATAAGATGCATGTTCACATTATAGTTTTTTAGATTTAAAACACGTCTTAATGCCCCCTTGAATCGATTTCAAAATAAAACGACGTTTTAAAAATTAGAATATTATCGTTATTACTCTTTTTCTTCTTTTGCCTAGCCATTCCCCGTTATTTTGGGTCGACGCTCCTAATACGGCTCCACCAAGTTTCACGATCCAGGGTCATCTGGCTGTCCAGTCTCAGCGCCTTCAGGTCGTTCCCAAATGTGGACATCCACGTTGCAGGAGGCCAACTTGGTCCCCTCTTTCCGTCTTCCAGTTGCAGGGTCTTGTAAACAATGCACTCATTGTCTCTCCTGCTCACATGACCGTACTACCGCAGACGACGTTCCCTAGTTTTTTTCCGCTATGGCGACTTTTTGCCTACCTCTGATGTGCTTATTTCTAGCTTTATCCAGCATCTTTACCCCGGCGACCCATCTCAGCACCTTCATTTCTAATACGTGTAGCCCCTGTTCTTCTTATCGCCTTGTGGCCTAGCATTCCGATCCATAGAGCTAAGCAGGTTCTGCGGCGGTTCGGTACAACTTTTCTATTATTTGCACGGGTACTTTGCTGACGCAAAGTTCTCCTGAAAGGATATGCCATTTAAGCCATCCTACGTTTATTCTATGCTCTACGTCATTTTTAATTGTTCCATCATTTTTTTTTCTTGTTTACAAGAGGTCGTTTGAACCAAATAACTGTATACAATTTATTTTAGCTAATATATTGATTCTCATGACATGTGATAGGTAGCCAATCTATCGCCATTTTATTATCACGTGAATTCTTCACCAGACCAAAGACAGTGTGACAATCACACTGTCATCGCAGAGAATCGAACCCGGGACCTTCGGCATGGAAATCAAAACCACTCTGCCACGAAGGTCGGTTAAAATTTCAATCAAATTGGATATATCTGAAGTGGTCTACCTTTTTTAATAGGATGCCTTTCAGGTAAATGTTCGTTGGTTGGGTCCTGGCTCATGAGAAATATTATTATTATAACTATTATCATTAATTTGGCTCAAACGACCTTTTGTATAAAAAAAAATCTGTAATAAATAAGTATAATAAAAGCTAATAAAACATTTTGATTCCGTCTTTTTTTATTCAACGTTTATTATTAACCACCATCTTTAATTATTCGTGTCTGCAAATATCTGTGGATTCTACTTCAGTGCATCTGGGTTTGTAGGTAATAGAATTCCTTATAAAACGTTTTAAACACTGTGACGTGCAGATAAAGCTCAATCCGAGGAACGTGAACTTTTTGAACTTAAAGCATCAAAGGTATTCTAATGCAAATAACGTTCACGAAAGATAAGAGAATTGATATAACTTTGAGATTTGAAAGAATATTAAATTTGAATATTTGATATCAGGCATTTTTAGAATAATTTCTTAGTATTGGAAAGAAAAAAAATTGCGTTTCACATAGTACGTAAAAGTTATAATTAGCATAATAATAAATATTCATCTTATAAAAAAATATATATTTTATGATACTATAATAAAACATCAGTGTAGAATATTTTTTTCACTTATTATTCTATTGATTAAAATTATGTCATATAAAAATATACTGTCAAAAACTAGAGATAATTCTAACTAACTAACTAACTAACCATCACGCCGTCTCCCCGAAAGGGTAGGCAGAAAGAATGGACTGTCACACTTTAACCGATGCGGCACTCCATCCTTCTCTTTTCGCCCCGCGGGAGACGCGGTGTGATGGGTTGCGAACCTCATCGCCACCAATAGGCATCTCCCGCGCACACTTCGATCTTCCAACATCCACAAAATAAATCTAAAACAAATAATATAAAATACAATGATATAAAATAAAATAACAAAATAAAAATAATTTAATACAAAATGTTATTTTTAGATGGTGCACATTTGTCTATTTAATTTATGTTCCACGAATCCACCGTTTTTTAAATTTAGCACATAATGTAATAACACATAATGTTTTTCCGATGTTGCACATGTTGACATGGACGATCCGGACTTTTGTGTTTATTTAATTTATGTTACACGTATCCACCGTTTTTAAATTAGCTGTTATATGATTTAATTAATGTTCCACGTATCCACTTTTTTTATTTGGCAGTAATTAGGCACTTAAAACCAACCAACACCAGCAAGAACTTTAAAATAATATTGAAGAAATTATTCAAATTGTCATTGGAACAAATGAAAAATTTATTTTTACACCTGTCAAAATTCTTTATATAAACGAAAAAACTTGTATAATTTTGACATCAAAACAGTACAAACCTATTACGTCTCACAATTAACTATTATAAAGAGCGGCAACAATCAAATTGACCAAAACAATTCACTTATACACGTAATTTCTCCAAATTCACCGGAGCACCACATGAACCAAACCAAATTTTCAAAATCAGAATATATAATTACAATTTTAAATAATAATTAAATTCTTATTTTTGTCCTGTCACACCTTCGAGGTGCATAGGGCCTCAAGGAACAAGGAAGAGATAATTCTTATAAATATTATTTGAGAAATTGTTTCCATATTTGTTTAAAGTAGAAGTAATATTACGTTAAAGAACACCTAATATTTATACTATCGATCTCAGGAAATCCAATCAGAAACACTTGTTTCAATTTAAATATTTCAAAGAACTAAAGTTTTCGCAATTCAAATAATATTTTATTATTTCAAAAGAGAATTTTTTTTAAATTCTTTATTTTATTTCTCAATAAACGAGATTATCAATCGTTTTTCTTTGGAACCCGAATCTAAATCACAATGTTAATTAATTGAATTGGCAGGAAAAATGTCATGTTGAAATAATTTTAACAAATGTCTATCAGAATCAATAAGTGATGTGGCATCAGTGTAAAGGTTTTAATGAATTATTTTCCATGCCGAGGACATTTAGTAAATTTATAACGGAAGCGGTCGATCCTTTCGAATTTATGAACGTTGGGGAAGCGAGAGAAATATGTCAAGAAAGAAAAGTGCGGCTGTCCATTCTTTCTGCCTACCCCTTCGAGGAGACGGCGTGATGGTTAGTTAGTTTTTTTTATATATATTTTTTAAATACTAATATCAAGGATTTACATCAATGATATTAGAATTTATTTTACAATCTTCAATGTGAGCAGAAAATAGCTCATTATTATGAAGAAGGAATCTGGTCGTATCCAGGCTTGAACCCAAGTCCACTGGATCAGGAGCCAAGCGTTCTATCCCCTAGACCACCACCCGACTTAGTTAGTTCTGTTTTTCTTTTTTCTCTTGAAAATACCTGTTCTGGTGTTTTCTATCACTAAAATTCATGACGCCGTTTTCCCGTAAAGGAGGCGGAGCTCATTAATCGTCACATTACTCTATTCTGACACGCCTCTTTAGCTTATTGCACATATATACAGCGAGTCATACACGCGCGTCGATTCTTCCGACATCTAATATGGCAATATTTAATATAATAATTTAGCCCGTGTCGTTTTAACCTTAAAATTAGATCGACGTTCAGCTGAAATTTCAGAAGCGTTCAAAATTTTCCATTGCAAAAAGTAAAAGGAAACCCATAATAATTCATGGTTGAAATCGTTAAATTTCAAGAAAAAATAAAAACTTCATGACGTACGAACAAATGGCAGTTTGTAACATTAGTGTGAACCAAGAGAACTTGGAGCAGATGAGTGAATTTGTGTATTTAAGAAGCATGTTCACAGCGAATGGCCGAACAGATAGTGACGTCAAAAGAAGGGTTAATGCTGGTAACAAAGTGAATACAGCTTTAAAAATAGTTATTGGAAACTAGAAATTATCAATGAAAGCGAAAATGGCCGTTCACAATGGAGTTCTGGTCCTAACCCTTATGTATGGAAGCGAAGCATGGAACTGGCAGAAGAAAGATAAGAGCAGAATAAATGAGGTGCCTAAGACGTATGTGTGGTAGATGTACGACATAATGGAATGTAGAGCGAAATAAGGTATTATGAACAAAATTATGAAAGGATCGCTGCCTTGGTTCGGACATTCGAAAAATAAATGGTTAAAAAAGTATAGGTACGTTAACACATTTGATAATGCTTTAGACAGGCAAAACAAGTTATTCACATAAATTAAAATTAAACTTCCAGAAAACAGACGTTTTAAGTCGTATCATTTTTTTAATACGGAATTTTAGGTGATTGTTCAAGAAACAATAAATAAAATATTTATGTCCCATGTCCAATTTGCAAATGTTCTTTTTTTCTCTGAATTGGAATAGGGCTATATAAACGCCAAAGAACTCCGACGATGTCAGATCTGCCTAGGGCGCCCTAGAGTCTGTTCCATGATTATCCTCCCGAGCCGACGTGAAATATTTCTCTCGCAAATCATTCTGTGACGTACAATATTGGGGAGGTTCGGAAAATAAAGCAACCAGGAAGGGTCTGAAAACGTCAATATTGAAAGACTATTATTTTATTTGGCCTTGACAAAAGCAAATAAATGAAAGCCTTATTAACTTTATAGATAAACGTAGCTGTATAATATTGCAAAAGTTTATAATTTTTTAAATCGATTACTGGTGTAAATGACTTCTTTAACCCCTATAGTGCGGTTGGCTACATTTGCAGTGCTAATAATTGCTTTCGAACTGTGGCATACTATAATTGCAGCTCATTTCAATTTAAATTTCAATTTATTTTTAAAAAATCATAAACATCACAGTAAGTCACCAAATCTATGACTATAGATTACAAAACAAAATCTATAAAAAACACAAAGAAGATATAATTGTGAAATTTAAAAAATACAATATGAACAATAAACATAAACACAAAAACACACGATAATTAAAAAATTAAGAACAATTAAGTAAAAAGAAACACTAAAAAGAACAAGAGAAGCAAATATTATACAAGAGATAGATGCTTTCTGAGGGTAGCCTCACTATCGTGGAAGATGTCCACATCCGAAGAGATGCGGATTTGAATGTATCTTATAAATCTTTTTGCTTCAGTTTCTTACTACTGTAACCATGTCAGGATCCAATAAATGAAATCCACAGCATTAGTTAATTATTTATTTCGTAAGGCTCTCTCTATATTGGCATGTACACAGTTGAATTATTAGATTTTTACATCTTAACCCTTAACGTACCGTGTTCAAAACAAAACGCTCGCTCCCATGTGGTAAATTCAGTTTACCGCTAACTTTATCTAAATATCAAGCATATGACTCGATGAATCAAAATTTAATTTATGTCATCTTGTAGGGAATTTCATTAGGAATAGATCGATATCTATAACATACATGGATTATTTGAAAAACATATCATTATTAATTTTTTTCTGGAACCATGCGATTTCTGATATGGAATGCGTCACAGCATACGAGCAACTGGACACCAAGTATAAACTTGTCTCCGCGCCGCGGCCGGCGGGGCGAGACTTTACGAGATTTTACGTATGATAAAGGCACCTAGGCAAAATGTATAGTACGTTCAAGACAACGAGTACGTATTAATATTTGTCCCTTTTGGTAAAGTGATAATATTTTCACAGTTCTGATATTATTAAGTTGCGTGCTGCGTTTCCATCCACAGTCGTTATTATTACGTACCTATTGAAAAGGCCAAACATATAATTTATAATACGTTCAAAACAGCGAGTAAGTATTTGTCACTTTTGATAAAGTTGTAAATATTAGCAAAACAAATTCTACCTTAACACGAATGAAGGTGAGGGCAGTCTTAGAAAATATTTTTTTTTGGGATGAAGGAAGTAATTTTTTGCTTTTTTTTTTATTACGAAATATTGAGAACACTTCAATGGAGGATTACAATTTTTTTTATAATATTAGGGTCCATAGGTTTTAAGAAAATCTACTTTAAATTGGCAGTGGAAACTCAATTGACCACATGGCAACGCGACGGTTAAGTATAGCATTGGGTAAAAGTCTGTTAACACTGAAACTAGACACTTTTTATAACACTTACAGTTATGCGTCGAGACAGACGGCGGCAGAAAAGTCTGAAAAATTGACGGGCGTGCATGATACGATGTATGAATTGTGAAGAAGCGCTAGAAGTATTCCAGGAAAGAAAATGTGGCGGTCCATTATTTTGGCCTACCTCTTCGAAGACGGGCGGTGATGGTTGGTTAATTATTAGTTAGTTTAATATGAGATCGAAATTTCCCTTCAATAAGCGAAAACTAAACTTAACTAAACTAACCATTACGCAAACTCCCCGAGGGGTAGGCAGAAATAATGGACTGTCACACTTCAACCGATGCGGCACTCCATTATTCTCTATTCGTCCCCGCGGGAGACGAATGGTGAAGGATGGAGTGCATAAGTTCAATAAGTATGTGTCCGCAAATTCGATTAAGTTAGTCCATTGTTTTTGGCCGAAATACTATGATACTTTAACATTATAAACTGTTAAATTAAAAAAAACTTTTTTTATGTATCACAATTGTATTTTTATTTTACGCGACTTCTGTATCGTCAATTTATGTTGACATCATCAGGTGTTACAATAATATATCAAATGTCAAATTTTCGTGATTTTTAGAACCTTTATGTGTACCTAATTTGACTAATTTTAAAATTATTCAAATTGACATAAGAACAAATACACATAACACCTGATGATGTCAACAAAGGTTGACGAAACAGCTGTCGCGTAAAATAAAAATACATTTGTGATACATAAAACAAAGTTTTTTATTTAACAGTATATATCGATTAAGTTATTTTTTTATCATTATATAGTAAAATCGTTGAAAAGACAAATCATCTACAATAGGGAAAAGATATTAAGGGTACCAAATTGAGAAATAACCCTTACAATGCCCCAATTAAACCGTTGTGAACAAACCGTCAAGAAATTATAACGGCGTTAATTGTTGCCTAAAAGATGACTCATAACATCAACAACAACATTGAAGCTACAGCCCACTATGGACCCCGGCCTCCTCCAGAATTCTTCACCACTCTCCCCGACCATCGCCAGCATTCTCTAGTTTGTAACACCAATTGCCCTGAGGTCCCTCTCCACACCATCCATTCACCTCAGTTTTGGTCTTCCCACACTTAGCTTTCCATCTGGTGGTGTATTGGGAATCTTCCCTAGGATACGATCATCTTCCATTCGCTAGAGATGTCCTCATAAGAAAAGATGACTCATTAAAATCGAATATCGATAAATCGATAAATCGAATATCGATAAATCTATAAATCGAATATCGATAAATCTATAAATCGACAAATCGATAAATCGACAAATCGACAAATCGATAAATCGATAAATCGATAAATCGGTAAATCGATAAATCTATAAATCGATAAATCGATTAATCGGTAAATCGATAAATCGATAAATCGAATTATAATAGTTTCAGTATCATAGATAGTTTTTTTTTTTAATAGACTAATACCAAGGATGTAAATCAATCATATTAGAATTAATTTTTACAATCTTCAATGTGAGCCGCCTGGATCAGGAGCCAAGCGTTCTATTCCCTAGACCACCACCCGATTAATGTGTATTTAATGCGTACACTTGTACGAACAAGCAAGATAAAAAAAGATATCGTGTATCCGTTAGGTAGTCCCCACGGCATCTTTTTCACGTAACAATGTAGATCATATTTTTTTATCCAAAATTAATAACGGATGGTAGCATTTCTCGATAGTATTTTGAAAACATCGTAGCAACCAAAATCTTAAATAAATCATAGCTCCGTGATCTGTGGTTGATAAATAGAAAACAACAACAAAAATAATATACCTACCTAAGCAAAAAAAATACATAAAAACAAACCTCTCCAAACAAACCTTTTTAGCTTCTGTTACAAATAACTTTTTATAAACATTTTCGATTTTTTTAGTGTATGGGAAATTGGCATATGATAGAGTAACAAAACAATACAATTATAAATTAATAAACTTTGTTTTTGTATCACAATTATATTATATTTTACGCAACAGCTGTTTCATCAACCAATGTTGACATCATCAGGTGTTACAATAATATATCAATGATATAAACATTGGTTGATGAAACAGCTGTCGCGTAATTTTAAAAATAATTGTGATACAAAGAACAAAGTTTATTCATTAACAGTTTAAAATGTTAAGATATCATATAGTGTTTCGGCCAAAACAATGGACTACAAATTTAATAAATATGATTTGGATACATGGAAAGAATAAATGAATAAAGAATGGTAATGAAAGTATATGTTAGCGATGTAAACTGTACTAGAAATAGAGAAAAACCGAGAAAAACGTGTCATGATCAAACAAATAAAATATAGAAAGTCGGCCACGTCAGGAGTCGGAGAAATCGACGTGCATGCATATGATGATTAGTTAGTTAGTTAGTTAGTAAATTCATAAAAATTCATTAAATTCATGTGTTTCTAAACTAACTAACTAACTTACCATCACGCCATCTCCCCGGAGGGGTAGGCAGAAAGAATGTAACGCCACACTGTTCTGTCCTGACACACTTCTCTCGCTTCCTCTACATTCATACATCTTGTCATGCACGCACGTCGATTTTTCCGACTCCTCACGTGACCGACATTCAATATTTGATTGATTTGATCATGCCACGTTTTCCTCGGCCTTCCACTATTTCTTGCTCCATTCACACCGTTTACATATACCTTCTTTACCATTCTGTCTTCACTCATTCTTTCCATGTGTCCAAACCATCTTAATGTTTCTATAATACTCGTATTTCATTGAGACATGACTCCTAATTAGAAACATTTTAACCAAGAGCAAATTATTCATTCTAAACTATCACCTCTGTCTAGGGGCAAACAGAGCTTGCGTGATAGTTAATTAATTTGAAATCAGTAAATCTCTATATGTGGATATCTATTTCGGTAGATCACATACTAGAGGCCGAGCGGTTAATTAATGTTACGACCCCCGAGCGAACGCAACTTCTATATTCGTATTTCGAATTAATAGTCCAACGGAAACCACCGAGCACACCGACTACACAGAAGATACCAATTAACCTTGTTTTGTCCGAATATATCTTTCAATTTCTTGAAAATCTTATACATTGTTTCTTAAACAATGATATATACTGGTTCAGATTTCAAAAATTGGGTTTGGTTCATGTGGTGCTCCCGTAAATTTGGAGATATTTCGTGTATAAGTGAATTGTTTTGGCCAATTTGATTGTTGCCGCATTGTAGGTTAATAACTAACTAACTAACCATCACGCCGTCTCTCCTAAGGGGTAGGCAGAAAGAATGGACTGCCACACTTTTCTTTCCTGACATATTTCTCTCGCTTCCTCAACATTCATACATCGTGTCATGCACGCGCGTCGATTCAATATTTCATTAATTTGATCGTGCCACGTTTTCCTCGGTCTTCCTCTATTTCTGGTTCCATTTACATCATTTACATATAATTGTTTTACCATTCTTTCTTCATTCATTCTTTCCATATGTCCAAACCATTTTAATGATCCTTTCATTATTTTGTTCATGACACCATCATTCGCATCGCATTCACTTTTTATATTTTCATTCGACACTCTATCATACACAGAGTATCTACACATTCGTCTAAGAGATCTCATTTCTACTGCATTTATTCTACTTTCATCCTTCTTTTGCCAGTTCCATGCTTCGCTTCCATACATAAGGATTAGGTTAATTGTGACACGTAATACGTTTGTACGGTTTTGATGTAAAAATTATATAAGTTTTTTCGATTACATAAAGAATTCTCACAGGTAATCAAATGATTTTACTGAAATCTCTTGATGTAAGTTCTTCTTCTTCTTCTTCTTCTTCTTCTTCACTTTTGGTAGACTCAGGAGTCTGTTATTTCAGGCGGGTCCTCTTGAGACGCTGAACTCCAGCTTTCTCTCCACCGTTTCGGGAGGGTTCCTGTTTGAGCTCATTCTTTCCACATGTTGATGCCAGTATCGCCATCTTTAACGTTCCCATCTGACCACATCTTCGACCTCGCAGATTTCTCAGATTGCTGTATTTTGTGGATGTTGGACGATCGACGTGTACGAAGTTTATTTTAAATCTTAATTAAATAAAACGATGTTTTTTTAACTACTTCCACTTTTGTCTTTATTTCGACCGCGACTGGTTTCGCCAGGCTCAATGGCATCGACAGGCTGGTGACACTATTGCAAACCGAGTTCTTTATATCCATACAGATCAGGGGTGTATTCAGGGTCAATTATGACAGGTGTAAAAATAAATTTTTCATTTGTTCCAATGACAATTAGAATAATTTCTTCAATATTATTTTTAAGTTCTTTCTGGTGTTAGATTGTTTTAAGTACCTAATTACAGCTAATTTTAAAAAAAATGTGAGAGAGTGTAAAATTAATTTAATAAACACAAAAGTCCGGATCGTCCATTTCAACAAGTGCACCATGTAAATTGAACATTACATATGGGTGTTAGTTGAAGTTTGCCGGTGACAGATTAAGGTGACGTTTGAACTACACTATATTATTCAATCATTACGCACTTTTGCACAGTTATTGGTCTGCAATATGAGCGTAAATTGTGTAAATTTTTAGCTAGATGAGTTCGTGTATTTAGGTAGTATGTTTACAAGAGATGGGCGAGTGGAGACGATTATTGAAAGAAGGGTTGGGGCAGGCTACAAATTGAATGGTGCACTTAAAGTTGTCATCGCAAATAAAAACCTATCCAAAAATGCTAGAATTGCAGTTCACAATGGTGTTCTTCTACCGACTCTTATGTATGGAACGAAGTATGGAACTGGCAAAAGAAAAATGAAAGTAGAATAAATGTAATATAAATGAAATCTCTTAGACGAATGTATGGATACTCTGTGTATGATAGTGTCGAATGAAAATATAAGAAGTGAATGCTGTGCGAATGATGGTATTATGAACAAAATAATGAAAGGATCATTAAGATGGTTTGCACATATAGAAAGAATGAATAAAGAAATAATGATAAAAAAAATTAAATGTTAACGATGTAAATGGAACCAGAAATAGAGAAAGACCGAGGAAAACGTCTCAAGATCAAATAAATCAAATATTGAATTTCGGCCATGTGAGGAGTCAGAGAAATCGACGCGCGTGCAAGACACGATGTATGAATGTTGAGGAAGCGAGAGAAATATGTCAGGAAAGAAAAGTCCATTATTTCTGCCTAGTCCTTCGGAGAGACGGCGTGATGGTTTGTTAGTTAGTTAGTTTTGTACACTTGGCACCTTTTTTATGTCCAGCCTTCATTTGTAAACGATTCAAGTAATCAAAAAACAATTTTACATTATATATTTCTACTATCGTCAAATATGATTCATTTTTTGGGTGTGGAATTACGTGATGGCAGTATGATTAAGTATTTTATGCCGACCTGAGAATTGGCTGCTGTCCTTCCCTGAGTCTCGTACCGGTTAGAGAAAGCCCTTGGGACTCTCCAGCGCTGAATGGCAAGCCTGGGCGCCTCCTGCAATACTATTCCGCCGGTAGGGTCCTTTGTCTGCAAAGGACATTTAAATTTATAACTTACTGATTTATGAGACTAACTCTTGACACATGTTTATTTTAAATAGAAACTATTATTTTTGAGATTTCTTGTGCCATTTTTTTTTTATTTCGTACATAATATAATTGATTCCATTATTAAACTATTATATAATGGAGACTTTTAACATTCCGGAAACGTCGAAAAGCAGAAAAAAAAATAATACCTCAAATTTATTTGTTATGTATTTTTGTACTACGCATTTATCACTCATTATAGATTGTAAAAATAAATTAATATACTAGTATATCTTATGAAATGTTAATGGACCAATAGAAATTGAATTAATGATTAAGATTATTTAATGTAAAAATATAAATAAATGAAGAAATACAAGTAAATAAAGAAATATGAATAAAAATTTAATATTTCACTTCTTCTTTTTTATATACTTTGTATAAACAAAACTAACTAAAAAAAAAGTTATTATACAGAAATGTTTCGGACAGCCAGTCCTTCTTCATCTGTCAGATCTTGTTAACAATTTTATAATATTTTAAATATGTATCTTTTTAATATGTGTCACTGAAGAATGACTGGTTGTCCGAAACATGTCTATGTAATTTAAATTTTTTGAATGTTAGTGTTGTATATACAAAGTATATTAAAATAAAAAGAGATAAAAAGCATCTACAGTACAAAGTATGGCGAACATAGAAGAAAAAGGAAATAAATTAATAAAGATAGATACATAAATAAATAAAGATAAAGATAAAAATATGATATTTAATTTTTCCCCTCCACATTTTCACTCGTCATTGAGTATATAAGTAATGACTCTCTTTCATTTGACTGTTAAAATTCATACACTGAAGAAGGGAAGTCTGTGTCTCGAAACATGTTTGTGAAAGGTGCCAATACGTGGTGTGAAAATACAATGTTTTCTAAAAATTGATTCAAATATGATATGTTTTATTTTTTTCAGTTTCTGTTTGCTGGTTCTGGGGATGTCACTTGACACATTTAATGTTTTTTTTTCCAATGCTTTCCATATTTTTTTACAAGTTATTTGGACCTATTTACTGTATACAACTTTTTATCTATTGATTCTCATGATATGTGATAGGTAGCTTATCTTTCGCCATTTTATTGTCACGTGAATTCTTCACGAGACCACAGACATATACGAGTATTATCTCTTAATTATGAATGCCTAAGCATATCCGAGTTTCAGCTCAAGTTATGATATCAATCCAACAAGAAAACTAACAATATCTTATTTGAAAACATTCTGCCAGTTAAGTAACCCAAACAAATAACAATATTTCAATCTAACATCAAGTGTTGCCACTGATAAGCTAAAACAATAAAATTATATAGACGTATTATTTAGAATATTTTTGTTCTGGAAAATATATATCATGTTAAGGAAAACATATATATTTTCTACATAGAGGTAGGATATTGCTAGAAATAGTGATTTTCGTTATGTGTCATAGTCATGGAAGCAACAAAAGCACTGCCGTCGCCGGGAATCAATCCTGGGCCCTTCAATATGGCAGTCAGCTCTTGTCATTCTGCCAAGAAGGTTTTCATATAAATAATATGTCTAAGTAACATCTGAACAATTTAATAAATGTATTTTTTTGCAAATAAAAACATGACAATATTTCATATATGTAATATTAATTATATGTTATATTAATTAATTAATAATGTCGAATTTAATCAAAAATTAAATTAATCGGTGCATCCAAGAATAAAATAACGAATCTTTTAGCAATCGTCAAATCAAAATTGTTAGTTGTGGCCACGTAAGGAGTCGGAAAATCGACGTGCATGCAGGAAACGGTGAAAGAATGTTCAGGATTCGACAGAGAATAATAGTATTGTTGTTTATTCTTTCTGCCCACACATTCGAGGACACGGCGTGATGGTCGGTTAGTAATTTTTTTACATCATAATTTATTTTTAACATAAATATTTTTTTATTTCATCAAGAGTCATTCAGATTTTAAGTTTAATTAAGTTTGATTAAGTTAAAGCTTAATTATTCTAGAGTCGATCAGATTTAAAGTTTTAGTTTTAGTAAAAGCGGGAAATCTATTACCAGAAGAACCCTTCACAATTTGAAGAAAATTTCTAATCTTATTTGATAGATAGTTATATAAATAGTTTAAGTTAAAGATTATATACATCTATAATACTAATTCTAAGTATGTACACGAATTAATTAAATCAATTGTTTTCTTCAAAACAATAAATAAACGGTGTCTGGTTCCTTTACAACTTAATTTCAAGGATATTAAACAGACTTTAGGAAAATTGTTCGATTTAGGGCTGGCTTATCCTTATTGAAAATTTATGAGATCCGAAGTTTATAAATATAAAATTTATATATTTCTCCCGCTTAACATAGCTTCTTTTATGCGGACGATCGAAGGTAGGAGCTTTCAAAGAATTCTTGAAAAAAAGGAATTAAGAAAAGTTTTTATTTATTATACAATATATCGCTTTTTGAGTTTCTCTGATTAATACTACAGCGCCCTTGAGATGAGTAATTCATAAAAATGGCGCTTTATAAATTATCCAATTTATTATTATTATTATTAAATGCAATAAAAATATCCATGGGATTTTCAAACTACGATTTACAACAACAATAACACAACAAACCATTACGATGTTTCCCCGGAAGGATAAGCAGAAACAATGGACGGCCACACTACTCTATCTTGACACACCTCTCTAGTTTCCTCTGCATTCATACGGTGTGTCATACACGCACGTCGATTCTTCCGACTTCTGACGTTGCCGACCTTAAAATTTTAATTAATTTATTCCTGCCATATTTTTCTAGGTCTGTCCCGACTTTTTACTTCAAATAAATCATTATCACATACTTTCTTAATTTTTATTTATTTATAACTAATCGCACTAATGTGTATTTGCCCTATAAATATTTACTGACCGTTCTTAAATTAACTGTGATTAGGTACCTAACTCAACTCCAGCAAAAACTTGAAAATTATATCTAAGAAATTATTCAATTTGACATAGAAACAAATAAACAAGGTTCGAAAAATCATGAAAATTTAATTTTAGCAGTTGATAGATTATTGTAACACCTGATGCTGTAAACATTGGTTGACGAAGCAGCTGTCGTGAAAAATAAAATATATAAATATAAATTGTGATACAAAATCAAAGTTTTTTTAATTTAACAATTTATAAATAATAATTTAAACCAATGTAAACATCTGTATTTGAGAAGTATCATTTTAGTTTATGGGGATGACATGTTTACTTATTTTTATTTTGTCGCCAAAGCAATCAATGAAGAAAACTTCAAATTATTTATGTTGTTGATTGAAATTTCTTGAAGAAACTTCCATTAGAAAACTTCCATTCCAGAAAGCAACATGTATGTACGAGTATATTGTAGAGAGGTTTTATTGAGAAAAAATATTTTTTTGTAAAAATAAAGGCGCCTACGACCTCGATTTTTGACACTGACAAGACGTTCTTCCAAAAGCAATATACGCTTAATCAAACTGTTCATACGTCAACCAGAGCGTGTCCTACAATATTCCTTCATCTAAATATCATGAAATTATAACCCCGTTTGACAATGAGACGTAAAATATGAAACAAAAACACATCTCAAGATTTTAATAAAGCTGTGAATTTTGATTTCAACAGTATTATGTTATGACTTCTAACGTCAAAATGTAATTTAGAAATGTACGATTGTACGTTCTAAAAATTTAAAAATATGTAATACAATAAGTCCAATTATCAAATATCAACTCAAAACACATGTTTCTTTGTCTTTTCGATAAAAAATATTGTATCTTTTGAATTTTAGAAATATATAAGGGAATTTAATGATTATTGAAGACTGTTTAATGTAGAATTTTTTTGAGGATAATTTAATGATTTTTAATGAATACATCTTATTATTTTTCTGGTGTCATGTCAAGTTCCCTCAAGTCAGCGATCACTGCAGAAAAAATTTCTATCTTGCGCCACCTGGAACAGGCCCTCAACTCTATTCTTGTCCACTCTTATATTCCGTAACGTTGTGTGAGAAAGCGTTGCAGTTTAATGACAAGCTAGGTGTACGTTCGAATTTTAAGGCGAGCATAGGCTGGTTGAAGAATTTTGAATTACACCACGGAATTCGTGAGTTGGAGTTTCAAGAAGAACGTGTTTCTAGTGATTCAGGTTCTGCTAAGGAATTCAAATAAAATTTCGCAGAATATTTGACGAATGAAGGATATTTTTATAGTTATCCGGAAAATAGGTATCTGGAATACCTCCGGTCCCAATAAGTCCAGATAAACGATGTTCTACTGTAATTTTAGGTTTGAAAGAGTTATTCTCAACATTAAATATTTTACAATGGTGTTCTTGTACCGACCCTTATGTATGGAAGCGAAGAATCGAACTGGCAAAAGAAGGATGAAAGTAGAATAAATGCAGTTGAAATGAGATCTCTTAGACGATTGTGTGGATACTCTGTGTATGATAGAGTGTCAAATGAAAGTATAAGTATTATAGTAAATGCGGTGCGAATGATGATGTTATGAACAAAATAATGAAAGGATCATTAAGATGGTTTGGACATATGAAAAGAATAAATGGAGATAGAATGGTATAAAAAATATATGTTAACGATGTAAATGGAACAAAAAATAGAGGAAGACTGAGGAAAACGTGGCTCGATCAAATAAATCAAATATTGAATATCGGCCACGTGAGGAGTCAGAGAAACGACGCGTGTGCATGACACGATGTATGAAGTTGAGAAAGCGAGAGTAATATGTCAGGAAAGAAAAGTGTGGCAGTCCATTCTTTCTGGGATACGGTGTGATGGTTAGTTAGTTTGTTAAATATTTTATACGGGGGTTTTCATCATGTTTTAAACCGTAGTAAAAAATATCTGTCTTTTGTTTGCGTGTTAAGTTTTTCTTCAATGTAATTAGCTGATTTCCTTCTTAGTTACTCAAACAAAAGTCACAAAAACGTAAATAACGTTATAAAATTGGCTTTTATATTTTTTAGTTCACATATACTTTTTGCTCCATTATTCATTATCCTGAGTGTTGTAAAAAAGGTGCTTGGTAAACAACAGAGTGGAGAAAAAAATTCAACAAACAAATTAAGATTTATTACAAACGTTACCTTGATATAAATTTTTGATCAATCGATAAGGTTGAACTAATTCCATCTTGCCTTTTACAAGTTCTGGGTATAACATAAAAAATAATCAATTTAAAAAATTTTAAGCCTTCAAATATTAATGCATTCGTTTTTAACTAATAATTACGAATGAAAACTTATAAATGATTAAATAACATTGAATAATGCCTCAGCAAGGCGAAATATGCCATATTAATATAAAATAAATAATAGATACAAAGCCATTACTTGGTGGTTGGTTAGTTTTATCAGTCGTACTCGCTGTACTTAAACTCTGATACGAAGCCCTTACTTCTAACGCCTCTTCACGTGATTTTAAACCAAACCAAATAAAGTGAAAGAATCACCGTAATCACCGGGTATCGAACTCGGTACCTTCGGTGTAGTAGTCATAGCTCTTTCCACTCTACCACGAAAGATCTTATGCTTCCATGACTTTGACACGTAACGGAAATCATAATTCCCAATAATAACCCTCCCCCAATAGAAAATAGATATGTTTTCCTTAACGTGATATATATTTTCCAGAAAAAATATTCGAAAAGATACGTCGAGACAATTTCATAGCACTTAATATTTTATATCATATCAGTGGTAGCACTTAATATTTTATTATAATATTGTTAATCAATACGAAAAAAACTTCTATTTTCTAAGCTTTATTATAATTTTCATAAAAGATATGTTATACAAAAATGATATGTTATGCCTCCCTTAGGCATCAAAAATTGTATTTTTTAATGCCTTAGACAGGTGAAATATCTCATTCCCATTAGTTATAATAAAACTTTATGAAAACAATCGTTTTCGTTTGTATAAGTTTTTTACTGTGGAGTTTAACATCATTATTCAGGATACATAAAAAAAATTCAATAAAATCTCTCAAAACTGACCACCTTCATGAAAATTTTGTTTAAATATTTATTTTGTATATACGAAAAATGACGATAGGCTTCTGTCTCCGAAACATGTTTGTATTTTAATTTTAATTTTCAATAAAGTTAGTGTTGTTTACATATAAACATTGTTCAATGAATCCGCAACACCCTCCTCCCTTTTGTCCCTCAAAAAACACTTGTTTCGGTTACATAACTGATTAAAAGTTAGAAGGAAGATATTGTTAATTTTCTTGTTGGAGTGACAGCTCGACTTCAGCTGAAACTCGGATATCCTTACGCGAGAATAATAAAGTGATAACACTTGTTTATGAAGAACCCGCACACTTCCGAAACTAGCGCAGAACACTTAGTATCCTACAATTCACCTCGCACAAAAAAAATGTTTGCTATGGATCATTATAACAACAAAATCAAAGTGAAAAATGGAAGAGGCCTTTATCCAGCAGTGGAGGAAAAAGGGCAGAAGAAGAAAAAAACTATTGGCGACTTTGATGTGTAATAATCCAAATTGCAAAAAATCTGATGAAAAATGTCTAAATTATAACATTGTTATTAAAAGATTCAAATGATTTTACTTAAATCTCTTGAGGATGTTCATTTAAAATAATAATGAATAAAACGATGTTTTTAATATTCCTAATATCGTGGTGCACGAGATTCCAGAGGGCCGTCGACCATCACGACGACCACCAAAGAGATGGAGAGAAGGCTGGTCGCCTTCATCACAGGAAGAAAGTTGATATCCTGCATAAACAGATCGCAAGATCTACAATCAGGAGAAAAAGAAGAATAAGATGTTTTAACTTCGAGATTCCAGACTATAATGCAGCTATAATGGATGGGAAAAACCGAATAAGGCAATGCCAACCAAATGGACAAAGAACTGTAATATCAAATATTTAAATTCAGTAATAATTAAAACAAAAGTTCCAAGTTTTTAAACGTTATAAATAAATGTGTCAGCTATAATACAATTTAAAATCCATTGTATTGAAAAGGAATCATTTTGAATACCTGTAATACCAATATTTAAATTCAGTAAACCAGTCTCTCGATGCCAGCGAGCCTGGCGAAACCGGTAGCTGTCTAAATAAAGACAAAAGTGGAAGTAGTCAAAAAACATCGTTTTATTTAATTATTATTTTAAGATTATTTTTGTACAGAATCATGTTAACGATCCCTGATCTGTATGTAAATAAAGGACTCAGTTTGCAATAGTGGCACCAGCCTGTCGATGCCAGTGAGCCTGGCGAAACCGGTCGCTGTCGAAATAAAGACAAAAGTAGAAGTAGTTTAAAAACATCGTTTTATTATTTTTTTTTTTTTTAAACATATCTGTAAACAGGATTTACAATATACAGCCAGTATCGAGGATTCTAGAATTTTGGAATAAAGGTTTAGAAATATAGGTCGCTGATGAAATCTTAAAAAAAAGGTCCAGCGAGCGGCAGTGTTAAGCCGAATATTTGCGGGGGATCTTCACAAAACGTGACTAGAAATAATAGAAGCAGGCCATCTCAGCTTACAGAGTAAATCTTTTTAGATATTGATATTGTCCAAGTGGACTGCGCACAGTTTATACGTAAAATTTTCATTTATATGAAAATTTTCCACATGATTTTCAACAGCAATGTTTGAATAATATTATACTATCCATTGTTTCATGTCCTGAATTACGTATTTTAAAATTGTTCTAATCAAATATGCAAAGATCAATAAACTAGTTTAATTACCATTTCTGTACCAAAAACTAAAACTTATTATGCGCAAAGACATTTCTACTATCTTGGACCCAAACTATAAAACATAATAAACAAAACTATAAGCGATCCACAAAAAAATGACAATGCACAATTACAAAAAACATGTAACTATGGAGACATTAAAAAAAGGGCGGCTTGAATGTAGTGTAATTTTTAAAAATAAGTAAATAGTTTAAACAGTGTTTAAATAGTGTTATAATATATTATATAAGACAATTAATTTTAAGTTATATACTTTAGGATATGTGTTGCTCTCCTGTTTATTAATTGTTACCTAAATTTAGAAATTATATAGTGAAATTATATGGGGTGCTAGAACGGGTTACCCCAGTTGGGAGGTATTAAAACCACGTACTTGGTAAATGATCAATAAATAAATTAATTAATTAATTAAAAATACAGTTTGAAACAAATACGGAAGCTCGGATGTTCAAATCAAATAAAAATCAGTTTATTTTCTCAAAATATATTACATTGGCGAGTGGGGAGGGATATTAAAAGAAGGGTTTTAGCAGGCAACAAAACAAAGTGAACTTTTAACCCCTATAGTGGGCTGACTACATTTGCAGTCAACGTTCCATCAAATATTGGGAAAGTTGTGTGCACAAAAGACATTGAAATGTTTGGATGCAGGTGCCAAAATGAGCGGAATTTCAGTTAGCTGTCTCTTGTATGCGGATGATGCTGTCCTACTTGATTATAATTTTTGAAAAAGAAGAAATCATGACAGAGTATTGAAGATAGAATGGTAAAAAAAGTATATGTTAACGATGTAAACGGGACAAGAAATAGAGGAAGACCGAGTTAAATGTGGCACTATCAAATATATCAATTATTGAATATCGGCCACGTGAGGAGTCTGAGAAATCGACGCGTGTGTATGATACGATGTACCAATGTTGAACGAAGCGAGAGAAATATGTCAGAAAATAATATAAAAGAATAAATGATAACCCTAATGAAGATTTAATAATTTTACGGTGGTATAGCAAAGTAAGGAAAAGCTATATAGGTAGTTACAAAATGTCGTTATTAGAAAAAAATTAAGCGCTTTCCATGTATAATATTAAAGGAAAAGCTGTTATTTTAACGAACAAAGGATACTATTAGGTGAAGGGTTATTATTTTGACAATGCGTCTGAAACATTACCCCATCTTCAAAGTCCTCATATCAAAAGGTAGAAAATTATTCCCTGGCTTTAGGCTAAATGAAATCTCTGAGCTTCATTACACACTTATTCTGGATAAAATTCTTTTATAACGTAAGCTTTGTAATAAAAATAATCATTACACTTACAAAATATTTTCCAAAGTTGGGAAACTCAACAGGTCCACTACCGATATTTCGATAGTTAGAAAAACAAAACAATCATTAGAAGTATCGATAGGTATTCGTAGATAAATTTTGGTATATATATA